>DWEC01002163.1:0-12085 GCA_018245735.1 Microceris miodesmiata
CGGGGATTGCAGGCGTGATGTTATTTTTTTTTACTTACTACATGTTTATCTAGCAGTGACTGGAATCTGCTGTGATTCATAAAAGTTTCAAGTTTGAACTGTTTATTGAAGTTTTTGTGTCAAAGAGTCTGTATGTATATGCATGTACATATATGTACATAGACACATACATACTTGTATAAATCTCTAATATGTGTTACTCTTTAACCCAAAACTATAACGTCTTTGTCCTTGATAGTATGAAGTTAAAGTAATAATATATATATACGAGCACTAAGATTATACAGATTATTGTAATATAATCTACCATCGTGTTGTTTGTTTCGATTCAATATTCATACATAATATGTGTAAGAAGAAAAATTTAAGGTGGCTTCAGAAAATTGAAGAAAAAGGAAATACTCATAAAACATTAAAAATTGGTGTTTATTGAAGCGGAAATTTAAACTGATGATCCATTATAACCATTAAGAGTTAGTAATAAAGAGATCACGGCCTGATATAAAGTAGGAGATAATTTAGCTAAATACAAAAAATAAGAAAAATTAATAAAATTTTATTTACAAAAACTTACATATTAATTAAAGCTTGCACTAATAAGTGAAAGAAGACTAATATTATAATAAGCTAACTACTTTAAATATGAGACTCCGGAGACTTTCCGCCGCGACCTCGCTGCAAATAGCGGGAGCTCATGAGGAAGGACCTCGTATAAGTCCAAAACTAGTCGGGCGACCTTGAAAAACGTACATGAGTTAAACCGGTACATTTATAATCATGTCTATAAACACTCAGGAAACATTCAATAGTAAAATACTTTAAATATACATGCAAATTCAACAGACATTAGAACACATTGATATATTTGACCACTATTCTTTTCAAGTTCCTTAATTGACGTGTGTAAAACTTAAAACAGATTCATTAACTGAAATATTTAAAAGAACATTAAAGTTTCATTCATTTAGAACTCCATAAAGACCTATCTTCAAAGTTCTCGCTAGTACTGAAACTGATGCCTCACATCCGGATGCTAGTCCGGGTTAACGGGGTCACAGGCGTGGGATACAGGTTGCGCAGATAGTCGGAATTGATAGTTCTGTACCGTCTCGTATTCGCTTCGGTTTTTATATCACTAGCTGTAGGATCGAGCTGGTCAACTGAAACAGACGATAAACGATCTTGCAATGTGACTGATGTAAGAAATTCTAAAAATTGCGATACTACGTCTAATTTTATTTAATTTCCTGCGATAGTTACTTCATTATTAAGCCGTGGCAAGCCGTAAATACCTACATTTACCTACATACACTACCTACATTTTGTTCACTTCTAACGCCACCAGTTTTTGCCATTTCGGAAGAATTCCAGCTATCGTTCACAATCAGGCGAAATCTGCACCATTTCCGTCCATTATTCATACGTGACCCATCGGTATGGGTATGGGGCGTTAATACGCGTTGACTTATTGGCGCCATTGCTCACGGACCCTTGCGAACCCTTTAATGTAAAACATCGTTTCAGTTACTATGGTGTATTTCTCTTTGACATTATTCTCATTCTGTACGTTGTTTTAGATTTTCTGACCATCAGACACTAAATTTTATGAATATATTTCGCGAGGATTCCTGAATACCGGATGTTTATTGCTGTATTTCGTCCACCCGGACGTGCATACATGCATGCATGGAAACACATACACATGTACACATATACGCACACGTTTTAGTGACTGCTCCTATACATAAAACCATTATAGGTTCTCTGGCTAAGCAGAAAGTTTTGCATGTAGTCATAATTAATTAATCTGTAAATGCTGTAAACAAATTAATTTCTTCGCTTGTACAAATGCCACTTGTTACTATGTCATGACATTCCAAAAAATGAATAGCATTCTGTACAATATTTATTTTATTTTATGCCTGTATTTTTTATTTTATGCATGGCCATCTGATTTCCCATAACGCAGAGGTTGTACTGTGGTAAGTGTATGACTGATAATTAGTTTAGTTGATTTTTGCAACCATTCAGTTAATTGTACACACACTTATCACACCAATAATTTTCCTGGATAGAAATTGAACCTACAACTACAAAAGAAATATATTATCAAACGTATCGGTTATAAAATAATGTGCATCAATGCAAGTAGTTTCCAAAAATAATAAACAGCGAAGAGTACAATGAAGTAAAATTAATTAATTTTAATTGGATTTGATTGTCATTTTCTACCACGTTTATCGACTAGGCGATGCGCAAGCTATATACATAGATAAATGAATGACATACCTGCACCCTAATCTCAAATTTGATTTTTCAATAATCCTTTCGTTCTTTGTTCTTTTATCAAACATAAGAAAATTGAGTTGCACACACAACAATCACTCGACGTCAAGTGTCACCGTTAAACAGTTGGAGATGAGACCCCTCGATTTGCATCGGGTAGGGTGGTAGGCTGATAAGGGTGGCTGACAGTAATATATCGTCGTCAAAGACGCTCGGATGGGATTATCGTGTATTGCAATAATATTTAATATCGCTGCCCATTTGCGTTCGCTTTGCGATGTTCCTTTGTTGATTGTTGTTGTCGCTTGGAATGTTTTCTTTTCATGAAATGCCATGTTTATTGTTAAATTTTCTTCTATTCCTACGTCAATGTAAAACTTGCGAGTCTATATAATCATCATACTAATCATAAGAGACTGCGTTGTATGTCTCCTGAACAAATGATTTGTATGGACTTGTTTTTGACGTGAGAATGTATTATAAATGGATTGATTGATCTTTATTGATATTAATTTATCTGTATCACAGCTAATATGGAAAGTGTTATGCAATTAAACTGTATATTTTTAAATATAATGTTCTCTCTCTTATTTGGGAAATCTTTGTCATTTTGGTCGTTGCCTCGTTGGTTGAGTGGTTGAATGCGCAACTGCCAATCGCGGGAGATCCTAGGTTCAAATCCCTGGTCGGGCACCATTGGATTTTTCTAATTTAGAATGTCTAGTAGTGACTCGGAGTCTGGATTTGTGCCCGGTGTATGGCAATAGGCTCACCACATATTCTATGGGATATAAACGTAACTGGTGAAACGCGGGAGTGCAGTACATGCCCTCCCTTCCTACATTTTCGGAAATTACAGACGTGATGTTACGTTTTTTTGCCATTTTAGATTACCTTCGCTCTTGTGTCTAGTGCTTGTATAGTGGTAACTTCATATCAATTAAGTTTCATTTACATTAATCCCATAGAGGTTTTTCTGGTCCATATTTAGAATTTACGTTCTTGTTCCTCAAAACACTACATGATTTCACTCATAAGTCCACTTTCAGAATAACTGTTCCATACAACTTCCGCTGACTAATGAGATCAAAAATTGTGACAAGGACCAGCCCTATCAATCATCCCCAATCCCTCAAGTCTAATCTAACCCTTCTGTCCATTCACATCATTTGTTATAAGCAAATCCGCGAATCGCCGAACTCACTGGCTCCTTGCTTCCTTATTTATCGTCAAAACGCCAACTGAGATGGGGTGAGGACTATTTGTCATTGGCAAAGCTCTTCGGAATATCCTCTGGCTAACCCTAGTGGGGTATTGGGATGAATTTGGATATGAGGATATGAGGCATCTGTCATAGTAGTTTTATTTGTCTGTGTATTTTTAGGTAGGGCTTTTAAGGTAGATTAAGGGGATCCTCCTGTGGGGTTATTAAATTTGTTTTCATTGGTCGCTTAAAATATTATATTATAGGAAAAAAATATTGAACTGTATACTACAATATAGATAAATCTGTAGTTTCAACTGATACCGTTTGCTAGGATTGCTTGATGTCCTGGTAACAATGAACCATCCAGGCAGCTGGTCATTCCGTTTTAATTAATTTAATGAACAATATGGTAGATACAGTGAGAATAGTTAATTTTGATGAGTATGTTATATACCAGTACATACATATTGCCAATTTTTTTCTTGATAGGGGTAGACATGCACAAAGACTACGGTCCGAAAAGTTTTCGTTTTTGTTATACAAGCTCGATTATTAGAGGTGATTATGTATTTGCTTTCTTTTAAAGCTTCCATGAGAGTCAATATTGTTACATTTTGTTACTACTGAAGCTTCTAGATTCGACAAACTAAAGTAAATTATGACACTGTTTATTTTTAAACTGTTGTTGTGTTGTTGTTGACACTGACATGTTTGTTTTAAATGTTTTTATCATTACTCGTTATGTATGTATATCTATGGCACAATTTTGTACCGGCGAGCACACAGATGTACAGCTAACTAATGGCATAGTTCAAAGGGATATTGGATGTCGGGCGAGACGGGCCCAGCGTCCGGTCTTCGGGCGATTGTCATCTTCTGATGACGTTTTAGGGTTGACCATTTTTCCTAAATGACGTACTTAATGCAAAAATTTCGTTAAATTTGATTTGCGATTGTTGTAAATTACATGACTTTTAAGGTATATTTATCATTTATGGTAACAGTGATTGAAATATCGTGAGGTAACCTGCACGCCTTCGAGTTCTTCATACAGTTCTTTAATGCATGTAAATTGTGCCTCACTTCGCCAACGTGGCAGATACAGTCTAGGAAGGTTAATTTTCTCATTCTAAACCGAGATCTATGTACAAACGGGAAACGACAGAGATAATGGTAATGAGACAGGTATATTAAAGAGCGATGTATTCCTAATAGTTATGAGTAGAACTATAATTGATAATGCTATAATTGCTTTATAGATAAAGAAAGAACCTAAACAGTAACTGAAGTCCAAAATTTTTAAAAATACAAACCAATAGCAACCACAAACAACATAACAACAACCGAAACGTACAAAAAAGAAACCCTGATTGAAAGGGTCCACTCGAGTATTTAAAAAACCATCAATTACTTTCCCCTCGGTGGAAAAAAAGCGAGATTCGAAGAATTCGCTCAATAAATATTTGCCGTCCGTCAAAGTGGTAACCCTGAAATTGTTGTATGTCATGTCCTCGTGTCCGATCCCTTTTCAAAATGGCGGTTGTCAAGGGGCGACGGTCACTATTCCGTATTGTCTCCCTTTCCTAAAGATATTTATTAGAACGTTTGACATGAATATGTGATGTGACGAAATTGTACGCTACGCCGTGTTATATTTTGTGTTGACCCTATTTTGCGCGAATTTAAACGTTTGAACATCAATGTTACATTGAAATGAATGTTTATTGCTATATTTCATGCTCATATTTAATAACTTATTACAGATGAAAATGTTGATGGACGCAGGTGCTGGGACAGACAAACCAAGCTCACCTACCTCGACAAAATAAGTCGTGTTCTTACATAGGAGAGTTAGAAGTCTCCGAAACAGGCCTGCATATATGAAAAAATTGATGAATGTGAAAGAAGGAATGTAAGTATGCGAAGATAGAGATATTTGGCACTCCCTGCTGACTATCCCGTAAGGGACTTGGCGTGGAGATATGTATGTATGAATGTAAAAGTAACGAGACCCATGAAATGTAAAATCGAATTATGAAATAAAAACCATTTTTCGCAAGCGTGAATTATTATCATTATTTTTTAAACTTAAAAAAAATTTAATCTGAGAAATGATGAGGTATCTGAACTACATTTTTTCGAAATCAAATCCTTTGCAGTCACTTGTGTGTACCACAAATGTATCTCATTGGTTGGTAGTGCCTATATTTATTGAAATGTGGAGTACAATTCACAGACAATCGAAATATGTACAATGTTTCTTACGTTATACTAACATTCAATATAGTTTCCAAGTGGAGTATTACAGGATTAGAAAGGGTTGCAATCCATCATGAAACTAAAAGAAATTGAAACAGGAATAAAACATTCAGTTTTTCAATATCGAAACTCGCAATCAGAATTCCAACCGCAACCAATTAGCGCCAAAACGAGTGACAAATCAATGTCACGTATCAAATATTTACATTCGACTATACTAGTGTTGTTATAGCTATCGACATCGATGTTTGCGGTAAACGGGTTGAATCGCTGCGCGTTAACTTTGCATTATTAATGATTCATTTAGTTCACACTAACCAGGCGGCCCGCTCGATCCCTTCGGGTTTCGAATAGTGACGTGAAGTAACTATTCATCGATACAAATAAATTTAAATATTTAAAATGTGTCTGAAGTTTAATGTATTTTGTTTAGGTTATGTGCTTTCGATATTATTGGGTAAAACAGGACAATGTGATATATAATTTGTTGTACGTGCAATACATATAATAAATTTTTGTTCTTCAACTTGTACGCCAACAAAATCAGGTCATTATATAAGATATTTTTGTTACACCACTGTACACCAATTATTCACAATAAATGAAGTGAAAAATTTAACATAATTATGACACAGATGATTATATTTAAAATCGAAAAAACATCGTGACATTTATATGAATTCATTCATTGCATAACCTAAAAGAAACAAATTACACGTTTTGAGATAAGAATTTGACAAAACCACACATTCTTAGTTGAAATCGTTAATTAAAATAGTTTAAAATAAAATTATCGATATCGATAATGTTACAAATAGGGCACATTACTGAACTAATGTTTAGAGAGTGCAATCGGCGATCTGATTAATAGTGTTCGCGCGAAATGTTTAATCTTGGTGATTCCGTCCCTTCACTGGTTTTAGTGCTACATTATGCATTAAGTATCGATTGTTGATTGTGATTTGAGGCGGAACATCACTAAATCTTTGAGCATTTGTACTTGGTGATTGACGATCTATTGTGATTTTGGTTGCTTCTGACTGTATGTGTTGCATTTATGATTGTAGACTCATTGTCAGCTGTTCATATTGCCTGTATATCAATGATAAAGAAGTTCTTGTTAGAGCTGAGAGATTCGACAACTTGACAAAGGGAATTTGGGTATGTCTATTAGGGACAAAAATTAGCCCTAGTATGCTAATATTGTATAGAAATTTCCCTTGTAATATTTCACTCGTTAAAGACTTCAAATAAATGAATAACTGTTTCTAAAACTTCTCTTGATACATAAGAATTTTCATATAAGTACGTCCTTTTCAGCTAGTATATCAAGTCATTACTTTTGGCTCTGCGTATTTTATAATTTAATATTGATTATTAAGACTAGGGATAGTGAGACTTTGTTACGGGATCTTAATATATTAGTACATTGATCATAGTTTTTTGATATTAAACTTTAAGATTAGGATGCTTTAGTGTCTCCAAATAGATAATTATTTTTGATTCGGTAATACTAGTTATACTACGTATAGTAAAAGCACTAAAGACTTAAAAACCTTTAAAGAAAGTTTTCGTTACAACGATAATAATAACAATCATAATAACATACCAAAAAATGTAAAACAAAAAAATGTAATATCATTCCTGTAATCCGCGAAGTGGTAGGCAGAAGAACGTAGACCACTCCCACGTTTTATCAGTTATGTTTTACGCGCACGGAATAGCTGGTGAGCCCATTGCCATACGCCGGGCACGTATCCAGACTACTAGCCACTAGGAGAAATACTAAAAAAATCCAATACAACACGACTAGGTATTCGAACTCAGGACCTCCCGATTAATGGTCGTGCTTTGCAACTACTAGACCAACGAGACAGTCAAATATAACAATGTTAATGATATCAGCAGGCCAATCGTTATCGAACTAGAACAATGGTGATTAAGATATGCTTATTAGCGAGAAGAAACAAGAGAATTTTGCACGCCTCGGCGATAACGGCCCCCAATCTGTGGA
This sequence comes from Microceris miodesmiata, assembly GCA_018245735.1. NCBI lineage: Eukaryota > Metazoa > Arthropoda > Insecta > Lepidoptera > Hesperiidae > Microceris > Microceris miodesmiata. The sequence continues at coordinate 7,767 of DWEC01002163.1, forward strand.
TTGTTGGAAGACAAACGAGAAAATTCGGTTCAAGTGTGAAATCAACTGTATAATTAGGCCAAATATTGGCGCAAGGTTCTGAACAAAGAAAACATTGGTAAGGGAACGTCTTAGGGTAATCGGGACGCGTAAAATGGCGCTCCTGACTTTGTATCTGTAAAAAAATCTATGATAATAACGTTATTATAGTAACGACATTCAATAATGAAATAAACGTCAAAGAAAGATAAGATCTCTTTAAAACTGACTCTCTTTAAAACTGACTCTCTTTAAAACTGAATCTCTTTAAAACTGACATATCGTTAAGTGCCATCAAGAATAATATTAAAAGCATCAATACTCCTTACATGTTAAATGAATTTTACCCGTTACTGCTGGTTGCAAAGAACTTTAATTTTGATTTAACACTGTAATCAAATTTAGTTACTGTTTCTAAAACACACAGAAAGACCACAACAGTCCACATGCGAAACAATTTGATTTTACTGCCGGCAGTCTTTCGTACGCCGCGGCGGGTTTTTCGCCGCATGGATACCAGACTACGGACTTCGAGCTCACTTCAGTATGCAACACACTTAAAATAGATGTAATTCCAAAATATTCCTTTAAGAAATATATAGAAAAGATTGTGTGGTAATCATTACATCCAAAAATACTGTTAGACAGAGAAATTTAATTAGAAATTTTAGCGCTCCGAGACAATAGAAGCCACCCTTAGGAGTCCCCATGTTTGCTCGATTGCAAGACGAAGGTGTTTTACAGATTTCCAATGTTTTCAGAGCTCCCGTTGTTTGATATTTTCCTACAGCAGATGTTTGATTTGAGATCGTTAGAGGAATTTATTGGTTAAATGAAATCCCTTCGCGAATTAACCATGTTTGATATCTCTGTAGTATCTCAAGACCTATATACAGAATGTTTCAGATGGATTGTATTCTCTAAGTAAAGATGTCACAGGAATAAAGTGGCGTGCTATTCAAGAGGCCTATGTCTAGCAGTATATAAAAAAATATATATTTTTTCTAAGATGTGTGAAGTCTGCCGACCCGCACTTAGCCAGCGTGGCAGACTATGGCCTTGTACGGGCAACGCTCGTACAGTATTTCATTTAGTCAGCATTTTACGCTACATCAATTCATTTTTTGGTATAAACTAGTGAGTTCGATTCCGGTCATTAAGCGTACCGCACGTACTCATCCGTCATTTAGTAATAATTTAGTTAAGCAGTTTAAGTTATATAGTCTTGTAATTATTCATTTTAAGGAATAAACATTTATAGTTTCAATCTTATTTTTTTATCTAGATACATTTAAATAACTACGGTCAAACCCGTACAGTGACTTTCTTTATTCAAAATGGTTAAAATAATTATCTTTTATTACTTCGACTTATTTACTTCATAGATTTATCCGATATAAATATATGTTTCTATAACTCTATGGTTATGGTTATGTCGACACATTCGGTCCCTTACATGGTAGACAGAGAGATCTTTAGACACCTATCGCACGTTTTTTACATTCATTACTGTATTCACACACGTAATTTATCCATATGTTTCTTTAAACCCATGAGCAAGGTAATAATTTTGACTAATTATTTTCATAGGCTTATAACGGACACCTGCAAGCTAAATCCTTTCATAAGTCGCAAATCAACGGGAATCACCAGTGGAGTCCGTGTGACATGTTCGCAAATTGTTTCGTTGGTATCGTCAGGATTACTTCGTCTTGTCGTTGAGTGTCTTTAATGCGGTCGGAGGGCCGGGGTGGCAAGGGTGGCCACCCCCAGTGCATTCACCCCGCAGAAAGTGAGATCGTCCCCCTGGCCCGTCATACCGTGGCACGTTGAACACCCTATGTTTAATTGCCCAAAATCGGCACGAGGCAGGTTCAACGACCGGGGGTAGCGGAAAAACGGATACATTTTTCATGTAAGTATGTGTAATGAGGGATTACAGTCTAAGCAACTGACGATAGGTACAATACGTATGTATATCTATCAGGGAGCTGGCGAACGTACAATTTTTACCACGATTAATAGTTGACGTGATATTAATAAAAGTCAGGGTAAAGTTTTATATCGAAATGTTCCAGCCTACTCCATTTTAGACACTTCATTATAGAAATGTAGAATTACATTTTAATTAGGGAGAAATCATTAAATATCTATCACGGAAGCGTTCTCGGATCAGTACAGAACTAAGTTCTAAGCAGCAAAATTCATGTCTTTGTCTTTATTTGTTCCACGTTTCATTTTCTCAACGTTTGTATGGAAAATGTGTCAAGACATGTAATGTTTAATGTGTACATAAGTACGCGCTTAAAGAAAAACGAAAATTGTGAAAAACACACCTTTAATTATAACAATAAAAAATTAAGCTGAAATATACGAATATAACTGTGTTATGGTAATATAAAGTCAGTGTTTGTGCGATAAATTCATATTTTTTCACTGTGGCGGATGAAATAATCACAAAAAATATATACCTACGAGTAGGTACGAGTACTTAGACATTTATGTAATTAAGATGTTTATCAGGTTTCTGGTTAGCGAAATGCAGGTTTGGTTAGTTCGAAATGGGATAACCACGTGTAATTTCTCATAAAATAAAAAACGTAACATTACGCCTGTAATCCCCAAAGGGGTAAAGAAAGCAGTGTAGTACACTCCCAAGTCGAGCCAGTTTCGTTTCACATCCCATGGAATAGGTTATAAAATTACTTAACAATTGAATGGTGAAAAAATGACATGGTTTCCTACTCAGCAGTATCAATATATCTGACGAAGCTGATTGCAATAGAGTTAAGGTACTTGTTTAAATCGCACGCGCGGTCCTCTACAGGGTGATTACGCATTAGCATGCGTCCTCCAGCGATCTGAATTCGCATTCCCTTTGTTTGAGAAAGGACCCCTCAAGATACGGGAGGAAGTGGCGAGGGTCGGGAAGGGTCTTATCACTCGCGCACTGATTAAAGGCAAACTTACCTAAACGGGGGTCCGTAACGCGGGGTTACAGATAGGGTAGAAATATTAATATGTGCGAGTTTTATTGTGAATGCTAAATATGATCGCGCGTCAGCATCGTTTACAATATTATACAGTATTGCGGCATACCATGTGGCAAACAGTATGTCATGAACAATGTTTAATGTTAATAAAAGGTTTTGATTTAAAGAGCTTTTGATTTAAAGGTTCTGTATAATAGTTAACACTCATGTAACAGAATTTTACCGCTAAATTTAATAAAATAAAAACTTATATACTGTCTATAATAAGTATCTTTAATCCCTATTTTTTCCTAATTCCTCATTTAAATGTTGTTCTAAAAAATCAATGAAAATAAAAACAAATTAAAATTGTCGACTTTGTCGTGAAAAAACTAAAAATATAGAAAAAAATATATTATGAATATAGGAAAATGTTTAGCGTCATTTTTTAATGAGTATATGGAATTTAAAAAAAAATCAATTCAGCAGTTGTGGTGAGCAAAGGTAAATGACATAGAAACCTTCGGATTTGCAATATTATTGCGGATTTTTTTATTGTGATATTTTCAATGCGTCTAAAATATAATGACGTATCAAATATAATCACGTCTAATAAACTATAAACGAAATAACTCAAACAAATACTAATAATTTCATACGGTTAAATGTTAACTAAACTATTTTTATATTTTTGTACTTACATTACGCGTATGAGGAGATTTTCCAATTGTTTCATCTATGTTTTTATTCAACTGCGTTCAGTAAAATTTTCACAAAGATAATATAACTTCAATGTATTTTACAGGAATAAAATTCACTTGACATTTAATTAAAATTGTCATTAGTTACAACTAGCACTATGGTAGCAATAATACTTCGATGATAAAGTACTAAGTATGTATTACGCGGGCACCCTCCGCGGTCCCTTCTCACCAAGTGCAGTGGACAAGGGCTGCTTGCATCGATCCGACTTTCCTACTCGAGCACCTGAACTGCGGGGATCATGGAAACGACAGCGCCCAAGTAGCCGCCCGATCTAATGAATGATCTTCCGAGCGCGTCGCTTCTAACATAATGAGCTACTTTTAGGATGATTTTCCTTACAATTAATTTATTTATATTTTTAATAGTAACCGATGCTATTGTTATTTTAAAATTTATGCATCCATCGTGCTATTTCAGAATTGTTTTTTTCAATATACACAACGTTATCCTCTCTTATTATATACCATTTAAGAAAAGATATCTTTTGTTAAATATATAAATTTATATATTTTGGGTTTTATAAATATATATATATATATATAAATATATATATATATATATATA
>DWEC01002164.1:0-12085 GCA_018245735.1 Microceris miodesmiata
ATGCTCACCAAACACTTTCGGTGTTCTTATATGCATACTTTAGTAAACAAATGGTGAAATGCATGTTTAATTAGCTAAAATGTAAACTTTTTAATTATTCCCATGTAGGGAACCGCAGTCTCGTTAGCCGTTTCACGTGAGGTGTCAGGCGTGCGTTGGCGTTCAGCGCGCACAGGCAATAGGGAACTGGATCATATAAGTTTTGAATTAAACAGTGAAAGTGTTCCACTCTCGAACAATCGATTGCAGACTCTTTGAGGTGTCACCGAGATTTATGATAGATGTCTCTCCGGCTTCCTAGAGGCGATGTGGCAATACACGAATCGAGAACGCTCGGAGAGATAGGATTGTGTATATTATAGGTATGTGAGATCGGTGCTTGCCAATCATTTGAATACGAAACGCTTTTGTTGCGAAATTTATTTTCATTATCTGGTATAATCTGCTCTGTCTATAAGCACTCACTATTATCTAATATCAGTTACGGTCGATGTAACCTTTCTTAACAAAGAAAGCCTTTATTTATTATAAAAAGTATCGAGCATAAATTTGTCACATTGTGAAATTTGTTTTACTTAACTTAAAATAAAAGAATCATCATTATCATCATCGTCATCAGCCTATCTGCTGGACATAGGCCTCCCCCAATGAACGCACTTGCGCCTTGTCCTCGGCTAGCCGATAAGTAAGCCTTTAGATTTATTTTAATATTTCTAAATTCAAAATGTATTTAAGTATGTTCTCTATAAAATCCACCACAAGTTTATCGTAAATGGGCTGCGTTTAATTTCTTTTCGGGAAACCGCTAAGGTGCGGACGTGAAAGAATTATGTTAAAAGGTTCAAACACGACCCAGATCCAGTGAGCGCCGGCGATTCTTTCTTTATGTATGGATCGTGAATGGCCTATGTAGGAAAATTCGCTGCTCGGTCGCGAGGGTTTGTCCCGCAGATTGCCTCGCGCCACTTGTACGCATACCTACATTTTAAATTCTATGTTCTTTGCATTGACCTCCAAAGGTCTTTTCGCTTTTAACAACATTGACATTCGTTTGTAACGCGAAACGTTTGAATATGTCAGTGATAAACATACATAATATATGAATATTAACATCCATACTTGTGTTCTTTACACACTTTTCCATTCAATATACACGTAAAACTCTATTTACTATTGCAAATAAACAGGGTGTTTCACATATGATCTAAAGAATAAAAAAAAAACTTCGGTGACAACCCCAAAATATATTCATGCAGTATAAAAATTGCGCGCCAAAGGCACAAACAAGACTTACACTTAAATGTATGTAATTTTGACAGACGTGGTACTTAGCGGGATCCCGCACTTTATCTATAAGTGGTCCTTGCATCGAAAACTGTTTCACACGTACGTACAAACATAACGAGCGGAATTAGTTAACGCGGAACGACATACACACGTCTATTTTTATCTAGGGAGCACCGACCCACTGCCTTAAACGTACACAATTCACAGCTGTGATTCATTGCGCCGCTCAAGTTGTTCGAGCCTCGCACTGCCAATAGTACAAGAGGCGGACTCAGTATCTTTCAACTGATTGTACAGTTTAATGTATCTCGTGTTTGACGTTTCGATTTACAAGAGGCTGACGACGTCATAGGTTTTTTTCAACGATAAAAGAAATGGAGAATCGGGAAGTGATTCACTGTCAAAATCAGTAGCATGGTGTTCATTTCTAATACATTTGCCAAATTATTCTACCTTGATCTCATCGTCTTCTAATTTTGAAAAAAATATTTGGTGTTGTTAATTAATTGCAGTCGGCTTCCTCCTGTCCTTGCTAAAGCAATGTTGTAAAGCACCAGACACCATTTGTGGTAACACCATCACTGTCTATGGGAAGCAAACGGTTGACGGCCATTCGACAGAAGATACGAACAATTTGAATTCAGTGGATGATTCACGTTGTAATGCTTGCGCCTACGCTCTCCTCGGCCATATATTGCTCACGTACTCGACTCGATCACTAGTAACAAACAACCTTACATTTATAAAAGTCGTCTGCCTGTACTCCACACGTTTTTCGCGTATACCCGCAACCCGCTAACTTTTATTCGAAAAAAAAATATACCTCCTTTTTTCTTATGTTTTTTTATTATTTTAATTTGATCAAATTCCTAGTCTAAATGGCCTCTAGAAACATTCGTTATTTCGTATGACCAGCGGCCCAAAACTAATAATTTCTTAAATAACTGTTTAAAGAATTATAAAGCTAAATTAACGACTGGCCATAAACATGATGTTTAGACAGGAAAATTACGAAAAAAAAAGAAGTTCCATTGTTGGATTATTCATAGCCATGTTTGTTCGTGTCGAATGTAGTGATTTGATTCCGTTCGCTTCTGTATCTAGTGTATTCTATTGACCCACTTGCGGACGCGATACCGGCTATCTGTGATATGAGATGCACTTGTGAATGACATACTTCGTACACGAGATCTGTTCCACAGATTGAGCAAGATGTGTATGACATTGTCTCCAATTTGTCTCGACTTCACTTGTTACTTTATATTTTTCTTTCGTTTTTATTACTTCGCAATATGATTAATCATATCAATAACATGTCTACATATGCATTGACTATATAAATCCACAAAGTTATTAAACCTTCACATTATAATTAAAAGTATTAAAGCATCGTTTTTATTTAACGCCTTCAATTAGAATCAAATCTGCCTACGTACGGCGAATAGAATCGGTAATCACATCCCATACGTTATATGATATGGCTATGTATAGTCTGGTTAGTCGCGTCTGAATCTCCGTTTCTCTAAACCAACTATTAAAATTATCCAAGAGTTACAATGAACTGTAGTTGAGGTATAACGAGCCAAAGAATACTTCTCGATTCCTTGAGAGTATGACCACTGAGTGAACAGACCAAAGCTGTACGATAATTTAGATTAAACGCGACATGTCAGATAGCGGCGACACATCGAATACGGTCAGGATCAGCGCGACGCGGAGCTAAGGACCGGTTTACACTATTACCGTTTTATCAAATCGGTATTTACATATGATTTACTATATAGGGTTTTAACACTGAAATCGTATTCGAGTTCAGTTGCATGCTATTGGCAGGCCTATGGCCAGCAGTTGACGGGAGTAGGCTGAAGATGATGATGCAACCGTATCAGTTTTGCCGTACGGTTTGATTATAACTATAGTGTTTGGGTATGGTACTGGAAACCGTATACATATACAATTGTTTTCGGTAAAACTTAATGTGTGTACGCGCGCTAATAGCACGGCGGCGCTGTGGCGCTGGTCGCGTCGTCAGCTGCGGTGCGCGAGGGCTGTCCCCATTAGTTCCGTTAACACCGCAACCCGGTCACGGTGCAACTGCACGGATCATTCGATTTTTTATTATTATTGTATCATCATACCGAGTCCTTTAGACGGTTGGTAGATTTTTTTTTTAATTGATACACAGAATATATAGAAATAATGCTGAGTGTGTGTATTAGGACGTTTTGTTCGTATTTTCTTACCCAATTCTTCACGGGGTTAACGTAGTAGAGAAAGCTACTGAGCTTTCGCTAGTTACAAGTTAGTTAAACCTGCGCTCGGATATAGGATGTAAGGTTCAGTCAAACAACCGAATCAGAGCATCAATTATGTAGCCGCCATTCAATTCAGTAGACGTATACTTACTCGCCAGTTCCTAGTAATTAACATAACTAAATCACTCAACGCATTAGCTATGTATAATCTGTTCTATATGTTTTCCATTTGTGGTACAATAATTATACGTTGGTAATTAATAATTGAATGTACCAAACAATTGTTTAACTGAAACGGCGATAAGAAGAACATTCACAAAGAACTCCGTTAACAACTTTTTATAATTGAACACAATTATGTTTATTTTTCTTTTGACTGTACGAACATTAGAATTACTTTTAAGTAACATTTTATGGAATTTCTCATGCGTTACAGCATCGTTCCACGCAATCTGTCTGGTATCCGGAGCGGAGACTAATAAATGTCTGACTAACGCCAGCGCCATGACAAGTGAGCGAGACGGCTGACGGACCAACACTTAATCACGTATTAATTCATAAGTGAATGCGAATGAACCCGATTAAAATAAGGCGCCGCCATTAAACCACGTTTGAGTTGGCAACAAATGATTCATCCGTACAGCGCTGGCGAGCACCGGGTTGTTCACGGCACTCACAAACCTCTGTTTATATCCTTACATCCGCACACACCTCAAGTGTTCCACGTGTGTATTTATTATGCCAGACGTCAAACCATCAAGTTTCGTCTGCGCCGCGCTGGCACATGCTCGATAATATACACTATATAAATAGGTGTGTTACCAATTTCATTTATTGTATTCGAAGCTCCTAGGTGCACAGTTTTTGCTATATCACTGGTATAAAGCTATAGTGTGACCCGTAATGATTAATTACGTATCACTGAAATTTATTTATGAGTAAATTTTAATAAAATAAATTAGTCTGAATCAATAATTTACGGTGACGATTTCCCGCGTAAAGATTTCTGGATTCAATTCTTATCTGCACAGTTGAAGAATGAATTTAGGTATTCCGTCTTTTCCTGTCTTAGCCCTCGCAATAAGTCGTAAGTGTAAAACGGTATTTAATTTAATGTATCCCGTATTCATATAATCTGCAGCGTCTCAATACCATAATTATTCATGAGGGTCTCTTCTAATATAGACATATGTATACTTGTACTCGAGTGTCCAAAACGGTTTCGCATATTGAGTAACCCGCAGCTCCAGCAAAAACCCTCGTACGTCATGTCAAAGGGACCAATGACAGAAAATTATAGGAAACTGTGGGTAGTTAAAAAACAATTAGATCTACCTTCAAGTTACGTGAGATTTAATCTTCCTTCCCGTATTAAAGAAACGTTTTTGTTATTGCACTCCTATAAATAATGTTATTAAGAATTAATTTACTTCACTGTATTTCGTTCAAACTTTCAACAAATGCTTATTGTCCACACATTTCTCAGCATCTATTTAATTTTCGACGTTGTTCATTGAGTCCATCGTTCATTAACGTACACATTTGGCAACATTCCGTCTATCGGTGGTACGTGTGGATTGCCCCCAATATTCCAGTATCTGCTATCGTGACATGTCCGTGATTCATGAAACCGTACTCTTTGCGGTTATTGATAGTAACGCGTACAGTTCATTTGGTTACTTCACATTGTGAAACACCACCTGACTTCATCGGACATATTTTCACGTATTTCAACAATAATTTTGCTCGAAACGTTTTGAAAGTGCGACCGGTGATCGGACGTGGATTCGCTTGGACGTATTACACACATACATGTATGTATGTCGCAACAGCCCTCTGTCGTGATATCCAATACAAAAGCACAAAAATGGAGACACATCAGTATGTCTCGTCCGTTTTTTTATACAATACTATCATATTTGTTCGTTTTAAAACATTACTCATACAGTATTGATGATCACAATATTTTAAGCTGGAACTGTTATAACATCGTTAGGAACTAACTAAAACATAAAATAACAATATCTGAAACTAGGAACGTAGTCTATGTGTAACACACCTTTAGAGACTAAAATATAAAATGTATATACAATTCAAATAGCGAACATACCTATTGCAGTTATAACAAATTTATATTTTAAGTTCTATTAATATTTTAACCACTGATGAAAGTTGGCCGCAATTTATAGTTAATTTGGCATTCTCGTAAAAATGTTTTCATTTAAATATTTGTCACAAATTTAGCGAAATATATCTCATATATTATTCACAGCTAGTTTTAAATTAAACAAGTCAACACCAATAAATAGTTATTTAGCATTTTTTTTCCATTGAATTGGATAAAATAAATAATTTATCAATTAGTCCAATATAACCATAAATGTGTCCTGCTCCTTTCGTGATAACGAGAAATGGGGTTGTAGGCTCATTATTTTTAATTGTTATTTGAAAATTGAGTAAATAGGCACTTTCTAGGTGAGCGTGCTACATCTTAGGCTAAATCTCGCTTTCCATCAGGTTAGATTGCAACCAAACGCAAGCCTATTTCTGCACTAAAAAAAAATCAGATGATGTTTTTTTATTTAAATCAAAATACACCAAAATATGATCACAGAAATCCTGATTGCATGATCATCATACAATTACATGGAATGAACTGAAATAATAAATAACACTTCAATTCTATCAACGAATCAATAAATCAAGCAAGACCCACTCCATGTTGACTATCAATTTTGTCTAGCACATTCAAAAATGCGTGAAATATGTTGACATTCATAAGGAGCGTAATGAAGGTAGAAGAATCACCTCAAGTATCCAGTAAAGGGATCTAATGTGATTTATAAAAGGATAGATATAATTGTACAAATCAGCACTTAGTACCCTCTGCCTACACCAAAAGAGACCTGGAGTGAAGTTATAATTTATGGTGGACTATAAAAGACTCATAGAGCCAGATGATGAGCATGTTATTATGGCTATCAGCATTCATGACAACGTGACGAGTGCATTGCGTACGTCGCCGTTATGTTATCTATTGAACTTGATGTGCATACTGGAGTTACGTAACGTTTTTTTGGTTCGATGCGTCCATCAAGGCATCGACAGCGCAGCTGCTAGCGGACGGATGGGTACCGGGTAGGAGAGCAAAGAATGCTAAATAAATGTATCTTACAAACCTGAGGTAGTAGACAAATATCGGGACTGTAAGTACAGAGGTACTTGGTAATCGGTGTTTTTTGCTTACCTCGTAAGGCGTGATGATATAGATATAATAATAATAATGTCAATGATTGATCAAGAATTATACTGTGCAGTAATATTTACTAATTTATAGTTATGAAATACTTACATATAGAAGCAACGTCAGTAGAAAAATAAATATGTAATTATATATGTAGGTATGTGTGATGTAATTATCAACAACGCAAAAGTAACGCGACTTTGGAAAGTGGCCGAATTTGCAATGTCCGATAGTAATGTAAGCAACGACAGCATTCATTAAAAATTTATAAATATGTCGCAATATCTATGTTACACTTACTTATGTATGTAGATAAAAAAATTACATACAATCAATTTAAAAACGAGCTGTAATACTTGCAAGCAAATTGTTTATCAAACGCACTAGACAACTGTGTATTTCGCAATTGTATGCGAAATGTTTCATTGTTTTAACGAAAATGTGCCAGGTTGGTATTATGTTGCTACAGTACAGAGATAAACCTATTTCGATATATCACTCAGATACTTATCTAAAATGTTATCATTGTTACTTATTGTATATATTCAAATTATGTATGTTTTTTATTATAACCGAATAAAATTGTCCTGTTTTGGATTGAGTTGTACTGATTTTTCTGTACTGTGTGCATGTTTTCGTAACTCGCAATAGAAGTAGAGAACTTTATACAGTATGTTAACAAAACATGTATATAAATCAACCATTCTATGCTATCTAGGTCGGACCAGTGTTTCGAGATGAGAGTGAATTTGTTTCATTGCAGATTCGCGGAGTGTTCCTACACTTTTTGCGTTTGTCACTTTTGTATACATCGTCACACTTGTTCATTCAAGTGAAACATCGTTACCCACTTAGCGGGGAATGTAGATTGTTTACTTAATAGCTGCATTTGCATGCCGCGATATATTAGAAAATTGTTCCGATGCTGGTACAAAAAATACATGAAAAACCAACGGAGGCTCACGCTTAACGACACTTATCGATGTAGTCATAATCAATGTTGCAGTTGTGTAGTAACGCACCTAAATGCCGACATGTTCGTCGTAGTGTCGTGTACGGAGTTAGTGCAATAAGGTTGCAACGTGTTCTGTATTGCACTACTTTTTATATAGACGTAGTATAGGAATGCAATTTTTAAATTTTTTTTATTCTCTCAACTTTTTGTATTAATGTGTTAATTGTCACATAAGTTAATTCTTCAGTCACTTGGCATTTTGGTGCGAATATCAACTAATGCCAGACAGCTGGTCGCGTGTGCTAACACTATATAAAAAGGGAACCATTTCCACCTGCTCACTGTTCCATTTTTATGGTCTTTAAATATCATAAGGATGGTATAAGAATTAAGAATTCGTCTATAAATAATTGTGGAGACTTCATTTATTGACATGTGTTACTCATTTCCAATTATCTGCACCTATTTTTAAAGATAACTACAGCGCAAATATAATTGTATCTTAGCAGTATTATAAAGCTCTTTTAATTCTGGTTATAATTTTGATATGACATTTTATCGCAGCCTTCAAATACCATTGTTTTCCAATAACTCATTTTAATCATATTATTATGTCAGTCGGCGTTAGGTAATTATTGATATGTCAACATGAATATAATGTATAAACACACTATGTCCGGAAACAGTAGTTTATTTTCTTGCTAAATCATGGTAAACGGTTATTCCCCTCGTTCCTTCAATCTTCTCTAGAGCTTCGGGGAATAAGGGTCTCGTTTTATTGTACCCTTCTTGGGTCAAAATCCGGAATATTGACCTGGCGGCCTTGTCTCGCTCGTGGCAATGTTAGGATATAATCATGTTTGAGTAACGGCCTCTTTCACGGCTCTTCGGAGACAGAAGGACGTATGACCTTTATCGGTGCCTTTTGAAATAGACTTTAGCGTTGAAACAATCGAGTTTTGTTTACGGATTTTCGCTAGATTTTGTCTCTTTGTAATTTGATCAATGCTGGAATTAAACCAACAATCGAAATTCTTGCATACTAAATTAAGGTGAATGTATCACTTGGATTATTTTCTTATATTGCTGGAAAAATAAATTAAAAACAGGTATGGCCATGTTTTTGATTTATTTTTTTATTCATGATGAAATGAAAAATGAAAAACATATATGGGCCAAGTTATTCCAATAAATAATACAATTTATAAACATATCAATGAAATAATCTGCAAAGACAATATCATTTGCTCACTTTTACACAAAGTGATTGTATTTACAGTGATTGATTTTCATTATACTCTAACGCTAGGTCAGTTAATGGTTAGACAGAGATCAGCGAATGCTATTAATATATCTATCCTACAGACCCGAAAATATTGCATGCTTCCTCATGTAACTACATCAAACGAGGTCCAAAATTAAATCTATATTTTATAAAAAATTAAAAGATATGATGATAGGAGCAAGGATTATGATTATTCAACTTGCAAGCTACATATTTAAATCTGTACATGACAAGTTTTTGAACCGTTGCCATATTTAAATTTTAACTCCGTGTGTTCTCCCATAGAATTTGAAAATAACTGTAATAAAACCGGTACACAAAAAAGGGGACAAAACAGATGCAATAATTTTCATCTGATATTCTTTAAGGATATCAGATGAAAATACCGGTTCAGACCAAAAAAATTTGGTAAGGAAATCTTATGGTGTTCATTTATTTTTATGGAGAAATCTGATATACTAAAAGAACAGTATGCATTTTCAACAAACTGGTTAACAAAATTAGTAACTTTCAAGAAACATCAAAAAACTTAAATGATACAGTTCCGGATGTATAAGTAGGTATGTACGATTTAACAATGCTTATCGTATAAAGTAATTAAAAACAAATCTTGCCTAATGTTCAGCGCAATATGGAATTAAGTTATGTATACCTAAAGTGTCTTCTTCAATACACGGAAATTAACTAAATTATAGTTTAAATTAAACTGACCAAAAATATCGATATCGACTAAGAAATTGAAGGCTCGGAGCTCCGCAAGGAAGCATTTTGGATCCATTATTATTTCTTACTAATGAAAGCCATTTTCCAAATAAATGGTCTGGCGCTACTATTTCATATTAATAAAAATACAAACGTCCTAAACCATACAGTCCTATAAATAGAAAGATGATATTGTAAGGTTTGCTAAACGTACGAGTAGCATAGACAGTTGACGATGGTTGGTTTGCAGATAATAAACAACGTGTAAGTTAACTTGAGTAAAACTAAGTATATTCAGTACCAATACTAAGAAGCGCGGCAACCGGAGCTAACAATCAAATTTAATGAGAATGCTGGTGAGCAAGTTACGGAACAAAGAATAGAATTATTTGTTATAATACTTCGTTTTAACAATTATTTGATGTTGACTGTTATTAAAACTTTTTGTTACACGTTACACGTTACACGTTTGTTACACGTATTTAATTTTAAATTTCATGCTTAAATGATTGAGTGACATATGCACATTAACATGTTATATTTACTTTAGTGTACTATATTTTACGCTTTTTGGCGAAGTTTAAACACCGAGGTAATATAGAAACGAATTGTACGTACCTATATCTAAACCAATTAACGCGATAAATGAATTACTGGTTGCTTCTAATCTGACAGTTAAGTAGGTAGCCTAGCCTATCTGTTGGAAAACTTAAAAGCTTCGATAAGATTTAATGAGTGTTATCGAACTCTAACGGTCATACAACCGGGATCGCTTTACCTAATCTGTGGAGCAGGGAACGCGGCGCCCCTGATAATATTTACGTCGTCACTTATTAGCTCCAGCGGTTCATTCATAATGCACGGTGCACGCGTTTCTTCAATACCCAAAATCATGTACACACTGTGAGAAACCTGGGGATAGATGGAGGAGATTTACATACAAAAACGGAGCTCACTCCTACACCCGACAAGAAACAACGATTAGAATAATACATGCATATTCACCGTTCAGCGATATGATCTGAGACATCGATATTTAACAGTAATGCTCGGATAGGAAGCGATGCTCGTATCTCGCGGATCGATTATCGATTCTAACTTCCTTGTATGCATGTTATTTATTCTCTATTTAAACAATTCATTATATGCATGTATCTATGAAAGTTTCTAATTAACTGCGTACAATTTTTGTCTTTAGCGATGGTACTCGACCACGTTGTGTAAGTACAGCTTTGTTTTAACTAAAACTCGTTTATTAGTAGTGTTACAATATTTTACAATCGGTAATTGACTACATTGTACAATGCAGTAGCTGTCATTCATCAATCATCGAAGTGGTGTGATTTAATGTTTTGAACTATTTGTACGCCTCATCGCTTGGCTTAAGTCTCTCCATTAATTATAGAAGGCCTGGAGAACACACCGCCGATTTGTTCCAACGCAAATTGGCACAAAGAACGTTTAGTATCAATTCGTGTGTTAGACAGTTTTAAATCGCGTTTACGTCCTCCGATGAGATTATCGATTTTTACCTTAGAGTAATAATCTGGGCCGACTACTAAACGTGCCTTCTGGAACTTTGCCACTAGCTGTTATCCATCCGAGTGCCGACCGCACTGAGACCTCTGAATTAAACTACTTTACAGAGCACTTTCAACTTGCCCGCGTCAAGGCTACCACATAGTGAATTATTAGAAATGTCTGTAATTGAAAGTGAATACAATTAAATATGTAACATTATAAGCTTGATAGACGGTGCATTACCGACATATTTCGGAACATGTGTGGAACACAAGGAATTCGAAGTTTGTTTTTCCTTCGAATTCTTCGAGCGCTTACACAATTATTTAAACCACACGGAATTCTCGTAACGTTTATGCACGCACACTCTTCTCGGAAATAGACTGAGCAATCAAACGCCGAATTCCAGCCAATTACACAGTGATTGTGGTAACTGTACCCGGCGTGTAGACACATATTTGTATAGACTAGGGAACCACTGCTACTTTGTCTTTATACCAATTTTAGTAAGCACACGCAAATTAAACATATACATTTCCAAAAGAGCGGCGGTAAGCGCTAAAACTCAAATACATAATAACTATAAACATCAACGGATTTTCTAAGTCGTAACACCAAGGTTCCCTCGCTATTAAATCTTGGGTCTACGTCCACTCTTTCCGCTTGGTGCAACTCTGAATTCTGAAACAAGAGTCAATAAGCATTTTCTAAGTAGGTAAACGTGCTACATCCCAGGCTAGACCTCAACTATGATCTAGCGAGGTTGCAGTCAAAGCCAGTTTAGCTATGGTTTAGTTTACAAAAAATCTTTGTACAAACAGAATTACAACTATAAA
>DWEC01002165.1:0-12084 GCA_018245735.1 Microceris miodesmiata
TGTATGGCAATAGGCTCACCGTCTATTCCATTGTGGGACTTAAACGTAACTGGTGCAATGTGGGGGTGTGCTTCACTCCTCTGGCTACCTGTTTGGGGATTACAGGCGTGATGTTAGGTTGTTTATAATAATAACATAAGTATAGAATTACAAAAATGTACAAATTTATAAATTACAGAAATAGCCCGACGATTTTTATATTTATCAACAATACCTAGCATCGCATTCTTCAGAAACCTGAATTACTTGGCTTGCGCCTGTTCTTCGGTAAACTTACAGAGAGCAGATTAATAATAACTAGTGGCTCAGTAGCCATCGAAGTTCCATCGTAAGTCATAAAAAAATCATATTGAGCGTCGTCTAGGTTCTAATGTCACAGGCGACGCCTAAATAAACCTTTCCTCTGTGCTACTTATCGTATTGACAACAATCCGTCTCAAGTCTGACATTGACTATGGGAACGTAAATAATAAATGGTTTATTTAATACACTTTAAGGTAATTGTAATACACTTTACACATACATTTTAGCATTTTCTATATAAAATAAAAGTGTGTCAATTTTCATACTTCTCTGCCCGCGCAATTTTCGTAAAAGGGCGTTCATAGTTTTTGCTTCACGTATTATTGTATAGATAACACCTTAAACATGACCATTTGACCCCAAATTATTATTATTATATAATACTATGACGTCGTAACCCTTACAAGACAGGCAGAGAGCACCGTACGCCTCATATCTGTCCTTACTGACCTGACATTCTTCTTGTACATTTACCAACCTCTCCATAGCTCAAATGCACAGCCGGTTTTGGTGAATTCCAGCTTTCCCATCAACCAGTATCTGTCCTCGTCGGTCAAGATAGGTGAGTATTGGTTTCCCTTCACACTTCCATTTATCAACATTCCAAATTTGACAGATAAGGAAAAACAACGTATATGAAATAAAATTAGAGTCATTCCGAGAAACATGATGAATTACTTGTCAACAGTCGTTGGGAGCATCTCAAGCTCCCATAGTACCATCGAGGCTGCTGGCCGACCCCATAGAGCTGGAGCGCGGGCTGGCCGAAGCGGGGCATGACGGGTTCGGCGCTCTCTGCGAGGACACCACGCCGCCGTCTCCGCCGCCCACCATCATCGAGGAGCGGCTGCACCACAGGGTAAGAATTATCAGATAACGTTTTATGTTATGGAATCAGTAAGTAAGTTTATCTTGATTTATTGATTGTCAAATTGGAAGTGAAATAATTCTAGTAATTATGAAGAATTCAGTGAATTAACGGGCCTCGTGCATTTGTTATGACATCATATTAGTTCATTAGTTATTAAAATAATTATAATTCGATTCGTATTACAATAATTCTTATACGGCACCGTAGAATATGACCATCGTGATTATCTACATAACGGTACGATATAAAACTGTATACCAATAATTTGTATATCTATTAATCTGTTTATCACAAAGCAACGAGTGCTTTGGAATAGGTGGTGGATGGAATAGGTGGTGAGCCTATTGCCATACACCGGGCACACATCCAGACTCCGAGTCACTACTAGAAATTCTCAATTGGAAAAATCTAATAGCACCAGGCCCGGGATTTGAACCCAGAACCTCCCGACCGGCAGTGGCGCTTGCAACCACTCGACCAACGAGGCAGTCATTTGTTTAATACTACAGAATTAAGTTACCCATATAAAATGTAATGCAATAAAACTTGTAGGTAGTTTTGTAAGTGACAACACATTATTGTAAAAGAAAGTTACTATAGCTGTTAACTATGTTATAAGCTGCAAGTCCCACGGTCAGGTGCTACTGGTAGTCAAATAGAAATCTCCAGTCAAAGCCATGTTTAATTTAGATTTACTTTCCCTTATAGTTGAGACTGTGAAAAGATTATTATAAATATAGTTACTTATCCAAATTATAATTGCTCAACATAATTGATGGCCTAAAATTATAATTACTTAATATAATGATAATCGCTTTATAAAGAAGTTAAAATAAGATTAACTTCGCGCAGCCGGTAGCATCAATCGTGGCGGTGGTGCCCCGGGGAGCGCTGGCGCCGGTGCCCCGGCCGCCGCCCCTCATACCGCCGCCCGTGGAGCCCCAACCACCACCCCTAAGGTAAACATGACATTATATTATATAATAAATTTTATTTAAAATCACAAACAATAATTTAACGCAATTGTAGAATTTCAGCGCACGATAGTGCTGGATTAGATTTGTCTTATTTGTTAGTACGGATTAATTAATAAAATAAATCTGTGGTGTACGATCCTGCCTCACAGGTTACCGCTTGACATGGCAGTGCGCGGCACCGGCGAACCAGAAACTATTAGCTACCAAGTGGAGCTGAACAAGGACTCCGCCCTCGGCCTGGGCATCACCGTAGCCGGATACGTTTGTGAACAAGGTAAAATACGTCAATGAATATAATGTAGGTAACTATATGTATTGATTTGGCATCGTAGTAATTTCAGTGTGCACATGGTATGGTAATACCAAAATCAGCCTGTCTTAATCTATGTTTATAGGTTTAAAAACATGTGAGCTTATTATGATTTAATCTAGCCTCAACCTAGCATCATCATTCTATCAGCCTTCACAGAACCACTGCTGAATGGACTTTCCTTAAAAGTACCACCGTTTTTTCTTAGACCTTCGTAAGCGAACGCGCTCCCGATGTCTCCTGTAGGACATTAGACCGTTTGATCGCAGGGAGACCTGTGCTCCTTCTGGCTAGTATAATAAGGTTATCATAATTTAAAAGTTCACAGTTTTTCATTGGTAAGAGACAAGTAAAAATGATAACCTCAATGAGCACTTCGTTGAGTTATGTGCTAATACGGACCAAAAGCACTTTGAATACTTGAAGTTATCAGAACGATAGAAACGATCGTTAATTTTTTTTAAACTGTTATTTCTGTACTCTAATTTTCTTATATAGAAGAAAAATATTTAAATTAAATATTAATATTCAGATATTACTTTATATTTAACGTGTATTTAAACTTGGAAAGTTTTAAATTCTAAGTTCGAAATGTCCATATTGAATAAGGATTTATGCTAGCGATTTTGAGGGTGTAGATTTTTGGCAAAAAGTAAGTGATATTTCGTGACGATATTTCTTATTTCTAATAAGATGTCAATACAACGTTACATTTTTTCATAGCATCACTTAACAAAATGAATCTTACGACGTATTCGTTTTGTAATACACATTTCGATTGAATGAAAACAGCGAATAAAATGTGTCCTTAATTTGAAACCTCTATTATATACCAAAGGTTTGTTTTAGAAAAAACGCTTAATGTACCAACAAAAAAAAATTATTTATTATATTTAAACTGTAGCAACATGTAATTATCTCATAACCTTTCCACTCAATTGCCTCAATGAAAACTTAATTTTCGTGTAATGAATTCTTAGCTGATCCCTACACTTTATAATTAAATTAATTACCAAAATTTCATTAAACCGTTAAATCAAATCGACTCACTCCTAATTATTCGTCTGATTTTAAACATGTGAATAAATTCATGTAGTGATGAAGTTATCGATTCGTTGGCTGCCATTTTGGGCTTCAGTGAAGCTTCATCACTCTATAAACAAGAGTTAAGTTGGTTAAATGAATATTATGATTAAAAACTCATGATAGTCTTGTATTTATTTTATCTTAATGAACATTATGCTGAATTCTGTGAACTGGCTGAATAAATTTAATAATTCGAACAAGTCGTTTTCACGTAAAATCAACAGACTGGCACTATTTATGTACGTATATAAAAAGTAACATCACGCCTGTAATCCCTGAAGGGGCAGGCTGAGTAGTGTAGTATCTACACTACTGCGTTTCACCAGTTACATTAACGTCCATTACGAAATAAGTGGTCAGCTTATTATCATACACCGAGCACAAATTTTATCTCCAAGCCACTACCGCCAAGTAATCGAACTCAAGACGATCATCAGTCGCGCTACCAACCACCCGATAACCATAAATATAGATAAACATTAACGATAATTTTATAATGTACCGCAGAGCTAAAGGTGTATATAAATCTTCATTTATCACCCATCCCTGTACGTGAGGTAACTAAATGATTAACACTGTCTTGTTCCCCGAAAGACTACTATCCGAATAGATTTCCTCCGCGCGTCATTACGTAATTGTCGGGGGGTGTCTCGGTAATTAATTAATGAGCCCTAATAGATGTAGATAAAGAGCGGTCTAGTGATATGTGGTCGTGGAGGAGGAAAAGGGAGGGGGAGAGGGCGCCAGATAAATACATCGCTATAGCTTGCGGCGCAAGTTGTAAGCGTGAACGATGTATTGAAAAAAGTTTATCACGTTGGTATGGATTATATAACTTAGTTATCATCATCGTCGTTATTATCAGCCTACTTCCGTCTACTGCTGGACAGAGACCTCTTCTATAGTACGCCACTGAGCTCGACCTTCGGCTCTCCGTATCCAAGCGCTGCCGCCCGCTTTGCATACGTCGTCACTCCACCAGCCCGAGGGCATCCTAAGCTGCGTATATTTATACTACATATAAATGATTTAACTATAACAAATTATATAACAATTATAACTTGGTTTGAAGACAATTCAATCTGTGAGAAATGGAAATGGCTATTTTTAATATTATAGTTGTAGACATAATGTCATTACTTATGGATGTAAAAATAAATAAATAGTGTCACATGGAAAGAGAT
This sequence comes from Microceris miodesmiata, assembly GCA_018245735.1. Taxonomy (NCBI): domain Eukaryota; kingdom Metazoa; phylum Arthropoda; class Insecta; order Lepidoptera; family Hesperiidae; genus Microceris; species Microceris miodesmiata. The sequence continues at coordinate 4,732 of DWEC01002165.1, forward strand.
CTGTACAAAGGTACTGCTCATTTATAAAGAAATAGCTTCAAACAGAAGTGGGATTGAAAGATATTAATAAAAGTAGTGACGTGTCCACGAATAAAAAATATGTTGTAATTGAACTAATGGCAATATTAAACTTTTTATAACTATTTTTATTTTTAACAATAGAACTATTTATATGCGAAGAAGCTTAAGGATAAAGAGGTAATTATTTATAATTAAAAAAATATTAAACAATTGATTAAAGGTTGTAGTTAATACATACAAAAGCGAGTTTCACTAGCAATATATTAATTGCTGGTTAAACCCACTTTAACTTTAAAATCTTTCGCTTTTCCCTTAGCCCAAACCAAAATCCACTCAAGTAATGGGCGCCTTTTAGTTGTGATACTTTTTTCTGATTACCGAAACGACTTTTTGTATTTTATGTGGAATAGAAAAAAAAAACTTAGGGTGGGTAGCCGCTTGATAGAAGAATGGAGACAAAGAGAGATTACAAATTGGAAGTAAAGTTATTGGTACAATAACAGTGGTACAATAGTGGGTGCAATGTGGATGTAAGACTTATTCGATATGGATATTAGCTATACTTGGCGCATTACGGGATTTTACAACGTACTGATCATAGCGTAGTATTTAAGCATACACTTATATACGTTTCGAAATATCTAACAATAACGAAACTAGATATAATTATTATATAATTATTATAATATCGCCAGGTTGGGATCGCTTACGTCGCAGGCAGAGAGAACCGAGTGCAATGTATTTGTTACCGTACAGACCTGAAACGACTCTTTCGTATTTTCCGTATATTTCATATTTTCTTTTCTCTCTCTTATATCATATATTATTTTTTTTTTATTTTGAGGGAATTTTTTATTGAGTTTACTGGTAGAAGATGGAATTACATATAGCCGGCTCATTTTATAAAACAAAAATGCTACGTGAATAATATTCAAGTAGAGTGGTTTTAATTCGGAAATCGACAGAACTCTATTAACCATAAGACCACATATTGTTGTTAATCAGATATCTTATTCTTGTATATTTTTTAAAGCAGTGATAGCCTAGTGGTTAAGAATACAGCCCCTCAGTCCAGGAGTGCTCGGTTCAAATCCATGGCGCCCACCTCTTTACAAAAGTGCGTTTTAAATTTAAATATCACTTGCTAACAGTAAAGAAAAACACCGTGAGGAAACCTGCACCACACCTTAGAATAAAAAAAAATCTAAGGTGTGTGAAGTCTGCCAACCCGACTTGGCCAGCGTGGCAGACTATGACCTTAACCCTCTCAATATGACAGGAGACCCGTATTTTAACAGTGGAATTATAATGGATCGATTATAATGTACATATATTGTTTTGCCTTTTACACGGTCTACATTAGGGTGTTTATATATGGTCCGTTTCATATTTGCAGAAGAGCTGAGTGGTATTTTCGTGAAGAGTGTCGGCGCCGGCAGCTCGGCGGACCTCTGCGGGAAGATACGAGTGAACGACAGGATTATTGAGGTGAGGACTTCGATTAGTTGTATCTATTCTGTTCATTGTTTTTCACAGTTAAAAATGTTCAGAGCTTACTATTATATAACTATTCAGGTACATTATATGCAGTTACGTACATATGTGGTTTGTTTATTAGGTGTTCAATTAGCATAGCAGAGGCTCTGTCTTTTTTGGGATCAATTCGCCGTGTGTGGAAATATCCTAAAATATTATTAACCATTTTGTTACAGAGAAATACTAAATCGACTAAGCAATATTGGATGTGTTAAAAAGTTGGCATTGTACGGAACGGATAGTAAAATGAAACGAAACTTTCGCTCGCTTGCTTTGTTTCAACCTTTATGAGGGTACGTTCTTCTGCTCGGTGCAAAGCGATAGTTTCACCTCCTAGTACATGGGACGTACATGTATAATATCACTAGTGAATCGCGGAAGTGTACCACACTCCCATGCCTACCCCTTTGGAGAATTACAGATATGATGTTATGTTGTTAATCAAACGCTACCCCACGGACATGACATTGTAACTGGGTAAAAACCACACGTTCCATGTCACGCCGCGCCCCACCGAGTCGACAAATGCCTCGTTAGCAGCACAGGAAATTGTTACAAATTAATCAGCGTGCCATTTTATTGACCTAACTCGATTAGGCGCACGGCAACGAAACCGCCAAGTTCGGCAAAAGTTCGGAAATATAATGGCTCGTGGCTAAAACGTGTGGAGATCTAGTTATTTGGAGTTATTTTGGATCCTTTTATAATTTTCCTTTCTGAAAATTCCAATTTTAGCAACTAAATTAGAAATTAATCTAAATCACTATTAATATATAAAAATAATGCGAGTAAAACAATCGCTTGTAATTATGAAAAAAACAGTATTTTATTTATATAATTTTTTAATTAAGTTGTATGGAAGCAAATATCTGTTACGGACTTTATGTAAGACTTTAATTTCATGAAAGTGATTTTATATAGTTTGTGGCTTAAGCCGTCCGGGTAATACTAGGGACCAAGTAATGCCGACACAGTCCGGCTAATACTGCCGCGTAATACCTTCAGAGCCCGCCGTAACACTTGCACGTTACAAGATTCAATTATTTTCGGAGAAAATGTCGTTTAGTTTTCTTTCTTATTCTTTTATTTTGTATTGCGTTTGTATTATTTTGCGTTGTTGGACTCTATGGTGACTAATGTTGAAGAAACGGAATGGTGATGGTGGCGATTTTTGCAATCCATATTTTGGAAATTTGATTTGTTAATTAACTTGACACATAAAACTAGTAAATACGGAATTGATTTGTGACATTAGAAAGATAATGTTGTCATATGTTAAAACATAATGCAGTGTTGTCAACACATACACACGTACAACAAGTGATATTTGAATTATAATTTTTATTATTACATAATCTAACATGATAGGTTTGTTGGAATATTATTTGGTACTCGCTTTTCTCTGCCTACCGCGTAAGAGACTAGAAGTGAAAATATAATAATTACAAACGAAAGAGAGTGTTGTAACATACAAAAGTATCCAAAAATATAATATAGGGTTGCCAATATATACACATATACGTATAAACAAACATCGATTCCCCGTGGAGCAGCTACTCGTATAAAGTTGTTAGTGATGGACAATTACCACTAATTTAATTTGTCCGCCTCATTGACTCGATCAATATAATATAAAGTTTAACATATATGTGTTTGCGAATATTAAATATAGGCTTAATTTACGTACCGTTGTAAAACATGTCAATGTTTTCTTAAATATGTCAAGGTCACCTGTTAATAAATTGGTTCACGAAATATATCGAGATTTAAATTAGATTTCGAGTTATTGAACACCCGTAGAGTAACTGCCAGCGAAAGTACTATGCTCATATAACTGCCGCTTAGCAGAAGTACTTACATACTTGTTCAGCTTGGATTGCAATTATTCAGACAGAACTGTCAAAGTTTGAGAGATTTCAAATTTACTGGACTGTCGCTATAGTGGTTATAGACCCTGACTATTGTGTCACCGGGTCTTGACTTCGATTCCACCCAGAATCTCAGAATCTCAGTTTTGTGTCTAAGTGTCAAAATATTTATTTATTTATCTATTTACTCTTTTTGTAACACCTTACGTTAAGGGATACAAGGGAGTACATAATAACTTTATAAATAAACATTTATACGTATATATGTAGTTTTTCAGGCGGCTTGTTACCGTAACACAAGCTCTTTTGATGCTCAACTTAACTTGGGAACAGATGGACGCCCTTGTTTCATATTTCGCAACAATGCTTATATCGGTGTATTATGATCTGAATGTGACGATAGTAGCAGACACATGAATGACCGTGCCCAATAAAATGACCCACACTATGATTTTAGTAATTTATCGTATTTAAGATGGGGTACAAAATGAACAGTTAAAGGTCACAGCTTACGAAACTAACCAAACCCATATTGGCAGACTTGACTAATCTTATAACACATTATAAAAACCACTAATGTCAGACTTATTAGTCTTAGTATTAGTAACAGTCAGTAAATGTTATATCAAGATATTTTCCTTCGCCGTTTCAATGAGTGATATTTATTTTATAGTCAAAAATGTGTACAGTGTAATATTGCTTACAAAAACAAAAGCGACACGCAATCCCCATTAGCGATACAATTACTCAGTTAGATATAGAGATGCGATAGAAATGACGTAGAGAAAATGTCCTCAAATTTACACTATCGTCGCACGAACATTTATTGCTTTTATCAAATTGATTTATGTCATGCATTTATCCAATTGATTTATGTCATGCCTTTATTCAATTGATTTGTTTTATGCTTTTATCCAATTGATTTGTTGAACGTGCCAATCGTGATTGGATACTAATAAATGTTTTGAATAGAATATTTGTGATGATGTAAAAATCTTTGCTTCACCGTCTTCAAAAACTGTTGATATGCAAAGTACTCGTGCTCGCACGTATAGGAGTAATTATACCCTTAGGATGAGTTTAATAGATATGAACATTATAAGGGAAGAGCGCCGCTGGGGCAGACGAATTCTCGAGTGGACACCGCGAATTGGCAGACGTACTGTGGGTCGCCCTCCGACCCGTTGGACCGACGATCTTAAAAAGGCAGGTGTTAGCGGCTGGATGTGATCTGCGGAGGATCGGGTGTCGTGGTACACTTTGGGGATGGCCTATGTGCAGCAGTGAAATGGTAACGGTGAGGTTGAAGGCAGGACTCACTAGGACTTAAGTCTCGCCCATTTAAATTTATTTGTCGTTGATCAAGGCTTAATTTTTTCAGGCTCTGTTTTTTGTTTTGCTAAGTTCATGAACTCATGGAGAAGATAGGTTGGAAAGTAGTCGACCTGTCCCAAAAGACAGTGTGTATGTGAACGAAACGGTAAATTTGTAATAACGTATATAATGAACGGAGTATTTAACAATAAAATAAATATTATATTATGTATTTATTTGAATTATTACACGGAGAGCACTTTGCCCACTAATGGCATTCATTAAACTAATTATGCCGTTCTCAGAACATATCGTAAATCCATGCGCTTCCTTATTACATATATTCTATGGCACGGTCCGAGCGAACCATATACATATGTATATGTACAACATTATACATTCCTCTGTATACCCCTTCGGGTAAATACAGATAGGGGTGATGTTACGTATCATGCTCATCGACCCTTTTCCACTGTTAGTTCGAATCTCCTGTTAAATAAAGACCGGTAAGGCCATGAGCTGGGTGCGCCAAGCCGAGGATAGAGCGCAATGGCGCTCATTAGGGAAGGTCTATGTCGAGTAGTGGACTGAGACAAAGTGATGATGATGATGGACATTATAGTCTGTTAAAATACCAGATTGTCAAATTTTACACTCTATAAAGGACATTACAGAGAAGTTTAGACGTGTATATTTTGTCACGATATTGTCCTTTACAGTTACAGTTTTTATTTGAAAATGCACATAAATTTATGACATCAAAGTTTGTGTCAGGATTTGTACTGAGAGCCCCCGGGCTCTTACTTCGTTCACTGAAATTAGAATACTGTATAAAATATTCATTTCATTTACACATTTTCATAGCAATGTCAAATTAAAACTCAAAGTCAAGTAGACATCTGCAGAGTCGAGTGTTGTGATACACCTTGGAAAATGGCTACGTGCAACAGTTTAAGGGTACGTGCTCATGTGATGATGATGATAGAAAAGTTAGGTTATGAGATATAAGTTTCTATGATTCACAAATGTATCTAAATAGAAATATGAATGAGAATTAAAATAGTCTTGTGCTTTATACTGTAATATCTGTTAATGTTGCAGTAATTACGGGGAGAAGCCTACTTCCGGTAGTTGAACGTAACTAAATTTATCGAAATCGAGCCATTCATCATCCTCAAAACAGCTTAGTCATAGGGTGGTTCCTTACTGAACGACACCGACAGAAATATATCACATGAACGAATCTTTTTCTACGTCTCTCTACCTTTTTCTATTTCTTTTTATTTATACTAAGAAAATATTTTAACTATTTGAAGATAGTGTTTAATGTAGAAGAGGCATGACATGTCTTTAAAGATACGTACCACTTGTGCTCTCTACCTATTCCGCAAAGAATCTGGCGTAGCAATATAGTAATATCTTAGCTATTGGCTGTGTATTTTAAATTGACCGCTATTACAAAGTTATTTCTTCGTGTTGAGTACGCTATTCAGCGATGTAGAGTTTTGGTAGAGTGCGCCGTATCTGCAACGGAGCGAAATGAAGATAAAACACGCCTCCAGCCCCTCGGGCGGCGAGTGGCCACTTCGACAGAGTCGCCAATTAGTGCTTTGTGAATTAAAACTGAGCTATTAATATTGTGCTGCTTGATGGCGAACAAGAAACAATGTTTATTTTTTTTCTACAAATGAAGAAAGAAAGAAAACATGACCAAATTATGTACCGGCTAAGCTCATGTACATAATTATTTTTTCAAGTTGGACTTCCTAGTATTGGACCTATACGAGGACTTTCTCAGTAGCTCCAGTCGATCGTAGTGAAGTCGCGATGGGGAGAGCGTCTGAACTGTATAGACTACAAAATTGAATGCATACATACATCAGTTTTATCCATACAGATTGACATATAGTAGATTACGAAATGTTTGATAGTAGAAAAAAGAGAGCAATCTCATCTTTTTATAGTTAAAAACCAGATAAGGTTTTGTTTGTAAAGAGGGAAGTTAATTGGCGAGCAGCACTTGCAAGTTGTCGCCGCCTGCCCGTGGAAGAGCTAAAGTGACTGTACAGGAATATTAGTGTTAGTTTATTTACTAGCAATGATTCTGCTAACACGCAAGTTCCGTAGTCAGGGTCACTTATTACTGAAGCAACGAGCCAATAAAAGATTGGCAATCAAAACACTACTATACCCAGCAACACGTACCAGGTGAACATAAAAAAGCTTCCAGTATAATATTATAGCTTCAGGTTTAAGCCTCGACAAAGTCGGACAGAGCGCGAACTGAATTTATAATTAAACCGAGGGCGGCCACTTGACAATGGCTCTGTACCGTCAGCAGATAAGGTTGTAAAAATATATTATTTCGGCACAAAAACATTAAACCTTGTTATATTTTGTTTTGGGCAGCTACCCGCGATAAGCAGTATCACAATAATAAAAATATAAATGTAAGTTCCGCATTGAAGTGAATTTAAAACTTATTTTAGTAGTTAGTTCACTAATTTATTTAGTTTATTAATTTAAATTTCAGCCTCTGGACTCTTTCTAAAATATTACAACATTTTTAAATTTATATGCTACTCGCTATAACAGTAAAATAATAGACGTGGAA
>DWEC01002166.1:0-12083 GCA_018245735.1 Microceris miodesmiata
TACATATATATATATATATTTATGGGCCCTTTGTAATGAGCTGTAATTCATGTACAAGTAAACGTAGAACACAAGTATACAAATTCGTCGTTCAGATCGACCGGAACTGGAACTCAGCACCTTTTGCAGCTTTGACCGACACGATTACCAATGCGCCTTAGAGAGTTTATAAAAAATGAAATTTAATTATAGTTTTTATTCAAACACATAAAGCGCTTACGATACTATTAAATACTTTAAAAAACACATACGCGATACATACAAAACATATGCATTAATATTAGTTGCTAAACAACCGCAATAATGAGCCCGTTTTACTGGAATACTGAATTAATGTATACTTTCTTAATCAATCCCCAACACTGAACTCCCAAAATGTATTTTATTATTGCAATACTAAACATCAGTCACAATAATAAGAAATATTTACTTCAAATAAAACCAATCTTTCCAACCAAATCCACGCGAATAAGTTGTCAACCAAACGTCATACAAGTTAACAAGAAGATCAACATAAAATATATAAAAATACAGAAACATTCCCGCAAATCACATCGCAATTTTGGACAAAGATCGGAGCAGGAAACAACATTCACAATCATGAGAAAGTTTTACGTCGTTGGCGCGATCAAAGACAGCATAACTTTGATGTAACATTACGTATGTACACGTAGGTGGCACTACGGAGACCCCCAGCCCGCGTCGACAGCCAAATATCGTGTATTTATTAATGATCGATGAGACGGAGAAGTGTTCGAGGCGGCCACATTCAAGAGCAACACGTGTTAATTGGCCGTAACGATGGAGTACATAAGGAAAATGTGTTATCGTCATTTAATTATATGAGTTATGGAACATGACACGTACGTCTTGGCAACATTAGAACAAGTCTAACTCCAACCAGATGGTTTAAAGACCTGGAGAAGACAATGTGTAAGCGTTTGTTTCAGAACTCACAGGAATTGGTGTAGAAGCGAGAGAATATCTATAGGATGAAGGATATTTGAATAGCGGGACGGATACATGAATGGATGGATGTAACCTTGAATCTAATTCTGATCATGATTTTTTAAATCTTTGGTCGTGACTTAACGTATCGTATCTATATTAAACGCACCCATAAAAATAAAATACGTAGAAAAACCTTGTGTATTAACAGCAAATACAACTGCAGTTTAAGTATTATCGCTATTAATTCCTAGACAAAGCGTTTAACTACCAATTTTGAAACATTCTGGACTTCTGCCTCCGGTACCTACGTGACGGAAGATATGGAGATATATCATTAATTGATTTTTAGTATTTCTTTGATTTAATGACTTTCAGGGAACAACAATTGATGGGGTGAGACAGAGAAGAAAAAATAGCCTCCTCCCAGCAATAATAGCGCCGAACTTCAAATTCAAACTCAAACTCCGACTGAACTTCCAATAACTGAAGATTGTTATAAAGATAAAGACGGGGCGGAGCAATTAATAAGTCAATATGATTTTACCGAATCAATGTAAAGGTTCATTCACATCCAAGCGGCTAAGCTTTAAAGTTCGCTCTTACCGCTAATAATTATTATTACTATCATTTTAAAACCAATAGTAGCTGCATCGTTAGAAATGACGCAGATTGTTATAATACTGTTATATGTATAGAAACGACGAGTTCGTTGTATCCGAATAAGAGTTAGCGTGATTGTTTCGCGTTCTAAGCATGTATCGATTGTCGTTGAATGATAGTGTGTATCGACCCTCGAGCGACTCAGCAGCACCTCGCTTGAGCTAATTAGTATTAAGCTCCCGATCCGTTCAGCTTAAAGCGCTGTAAGCTGAAGCGCTCACTGCGCTATAATAACTATATAGGGGTGCAAGTGTCTTCAATAATAACACCTTAAACGACTTGAATTATATCAATCTACTATCAATCAAACCACTACAATCAAAACACATGTATACGAAAGGAAAGAATAATCATGAGGTAGTAAAATCGTAGATGAAAAATGACAAATCAGATACACACACATTGACAAGCGAAGATACACATATTGAGGTATTGCAGATATTCACAGGTGCAGGAGCCAAAGAAGGCCACGTCGCGTCTATCTTGACTAAATCTATCAATTATTTCATAATGGGAGAGTCAGGAGTTATCTTATTCATGATTGGTACAGTGTACATGGAAAATTGTGGAGTAATCTAACGCTTCTTGTATAATCTGTATATGTGATCCTATTTGTGAACTAATCTTTTTATCTCTTTAAAAGAGGAACACATTGAAATAATTTGTACTATAAAGGATATTTATTATGAGAGCGCAGTAGGCATCAATTTATTCAGTACAACCGCGGGGTGTAATGGATTCAGTTATTCCATTGAACATTTCCACCAACACGTAAAAAAAATCGCCACCAGCGAGGCCGAACATTCCGTATTCGTATTGGAATTGTGTTTTATTTACAACGTAAACATTTTCATCGAATTCCCTTTATATTTGATATTTTTATTGTACAACTTTAAATGCTTTACGGTTGCGGTTTGCGGGTAAACTGTTTCAATTGAAAAATGTGTGATTCATACCGCGCGCTCGCAGAAATGATACGGACATTTTGTAAACAGATTTTATCATCGCTGCAACCAACGAATATGTCGAATACATTGAAGTTAATAAGAAAGCGATCACTAAATAAATTAGCTCTGCTGCGTTTGCACAGCTCATGGAATATATCTTGGAATATATATTAATAATCGAATAAATATTGAAAATTATGTAAATAACGATAGGCCCTTCACACCCGCTTTAAAGTTCGTATTTCCATACTTTATATATCATAATTTGAAAACAACAAACCCGTACGATCAGCATGTAAGCAAAAAAAGGTTTCACATGTCTAAAACTCTTCAAAGGATATCCCAAATAACTTTTTTTAAGTTTGTTGATATTAGATAAAGTAGTAGATCTAGTTACAGATATTAGCTAGAGAAAGTATCTGAAGTAAATCTATGTATTAAAAGTCAGACGTAAAAGCAGTTACTGAAGAGATCTCAAAAGTTTACAAGAGCATCCCGCCGCGCTGCGCGGCCCGTGTCTCAGCAGCGGCGACGCGGCGATCCACTTTGCAGCGCGGCGCCGCGACGGCGCGGCTCCTGTGACGTCACCCACCACCTCCTTGACTTTTGAAACTTTGTGTTAGTGCGCAAAATATTATTACATCCTTCCTCGAGGGCTTAATTAAATATTAATACCTGATGTGAGAATGGCAAACAGACGTACCTACAATGCAAATATTGATGGACGCATGTGTCAAGGGAGACCGAGGCCCTCCTGACTAAATAGGTCACGTACTGACTGATGGGTACTTGTACCCTTATACAGATTTCCCCTAAGTGACATATTTTTAAATGATTAATAATGAGACGAATACACGTTTTATTACAACACAAACAAGTGAAATAATTAAGTGGTCCATTTTGTTCCGTAAGATACTGCCTTGTTCGTATTGGGGGGAGGTCGTTGACGTTGTTTATATTGGATACACAAAGAGAGTAATGAACCAATGTATTGACTCAGTCTCAAGCGCTCTTAACGAATGAAGCACAATCGATCTTAGAAAATCCTCCATTCAATAAAAGAAATAATAACCTGGCTTCAACCAATGGAACGAGATTTACGACGAGCCGAGGACAGGGTGCGATGGCGCTCATTGGGGAAGGCCTATGTCCAGCAGTGGACTGAGATAGGCTGATGATGATGATGATGATATGATATGATGATGATATGATGATGATACCAACACACCGGTTTCCTTGCAGAGCAGGTAGATATCATTCAGTACGAAATACTCTATACCGACGAACACTTTGTATCTGACTGCAATCGCTGATCTCAACATCAAAAACGGGAGCATCAAAGGGCGGCGCAGCACGAGTTCATGGAACACGTACATAGAGTCTACATCCGGCGTTGGAGCTGAGCAGGAAGCCATCGCGCACGTACATAATTAAACTCGTATCAGGTTGCTGCAAATCCCCGACCAATAAATAAGTTGGCCGATGAACCGATAAACTTCGCAGCGCCCCGGAGGCGCGTTACGCCCCTATTTATCCGAACATTAGCGATCATATACACTAATTACCAAAAGTTGTGGCCTGTGTACATTTGAAAAGCGTTTCATTACGATTACGAATGTACCGCACGTCTATAACATAATATTTTTTATGTTGCGTGTACGGGACATAAGTATCCCCGCCACTGTGACGGACTTCAAACAACTGGGGCAACAAATTGAATGGATTTTTAGAGAATTTGTGTGTGTCGTGTGTGTGTTTTCATATTATTTAAATATCACATTATTTAAATAAGATTAGTGATGTACACTAAGTTAAGAGACACCGCAAGCAATTCTAATTTAAATCTTATATAGGTATATTTTTGATACACACGCATTTAGGGTTAATGGATATCATAGAGATCGATTGTTTAACACATTTCTTCAGGTGTGGAAATCGGAGAGGAACAACTCTTTCACCTTCTTGCCCGGTTGCTGAGTCCAAAGTCGTATTAGTAACATTAATAACCTCGTTATCATAGAAATAACACAACATGCAATAAATCCCGCTTGAAGATTCCGCCATTCATTATGTGACCTGAAGTTAAAATCATTCTACTTTTTTCTATCCTTCGCAATCGTTTCTCGTCTCTCTAAGTTATTTCTCTGGAATATTTCTCTTTTAAATATTGCCACCGAGATTCTACAATACAACTATATACTACAACTACTGATATCTGGCAGCTCGTACACGGCAATCTGATCCTCAACTAGGCAGACCTTGTACAATGGAAACTAAATGGCTGATATGTCCGCATTTACATACATTTATAAATGTGTGTTAAGTGGAAATCGAATCACGGCTCCCGGCCGTCCGTTTCACCGACCACTGGACAATGCTTTCTCATATCAAGTTAACCAGATGAAATAACTAAACAATGCAAGTGCAGCTATTTTTATTACATAGATGTATCGTACTTTTCTTAGAAATTATTATTATGACCCTATTATTGTTATGAGCCTTTTTGTCATCCTGAAAAGGGATCCGAATCTAATAGATAAACAATAAGTGGGTCGATAATGTTGGTAAATGTCTGATGCAGTCCTAGTAATTTACAACACAATCTCTCCTTACACCTTCGAATTTCCGATAATTACCGGCATTCGGCATGATTATTGGATCCAACACGAAAAAGTGGACAAAGTAGGCTCTAGAAAACAATGCGTACAATACAATGGGACGGCCATAGAATTAACTAATAAAAGAAACCTAGTGTTTATCTTCTCATTATGTAGATTGAAACAGCATAGATTTAATATTAGAGATAAGCCAGATCTGCCGCTGCGCCGTCCAGACACATTTGTTTGTGTGTTTTTCTTATGTATGGTTTACAGGTGTTAGAAGTTAGTTTAAATCTTCTTCGTTTTATCCGTCTAGACATACTTAGCGGTTTTAATAGTCGTCCGAATTTGACACTGCGAGAATATAAAAATACAGTGTCATCTACGGAAAACAGATGATTTATGTTCAAATATATTTATGTAGATAGATATTTTGTTTTGTCTAAGGTGCTACTAAAAAAATCCATACATGTATTTACAATTTTCTCGAATAAGGAATTACCACAAATACCTAATTTAAAAGTTTGACGAACGCTGCCTGCGAAGCTGACTTTAAATTGTTCTAAGCTTCTCAGCATTCAGTCTCTGACCTTAGACTCCAAATTGTATTTAGCTTCTAAGCGTCGTGTCCGCCTAGTTTAACCCTCGACTTGGAGAAGTTGGAATTGTCTAATTTTGTGAACTATCTGACCTTTGTTTCGGAACTGACGAATCTAATTAAATATAACTAGATGTTTCACTACGTTGGACTGTACACATATTTCGACAAGAACTTGATGTTTGATTACGCGACAGGTTTTCTCGTTACACGCCCTCATCCCACATTGGCCTCGTGATTAACCTCTGCTATAAAATTTAAGAGGTTTTTTCGATCATCTTGTACTGATAACAGATATTTTGGCAATCACATATTGTATATAAAAAACCTAAGTGTTTCTGTTAATATAATTAGACATGACATAATTACTTTTTAGTTTTTTATCAATGTAATTTTAAAATTATAGTAGTATATTTTTCCATGAATCTGGGTTAATTCGTTATGAATGAGGTTTATTGATCTACGTAACTGTATACGTTTCCAATTAATTTTTACGTTTTGAGGCCGATTGCAATTAAAAATATTCTATCGTTCAATGATGCTTGTAGGTAGGCACGCGATAAACGAAATCATTCTAATGATGAAGTACTTTTATATGTATAATTTCGTAGTATTAAACAATGTCTGACAATAGTCATTATTTACCAATTGCCTATATTACAAGGGATACAATGAATCTACCACATAATATTGATAAAAAATGACAATTATGCATAGAAAGATCGCCTGGCAGAGCTTTCGACATTCTCATGATGGGAGCAGAGAAACTCGACATGTTTTTATTTGCAGACACTCAGATTCATAAATCACTTAAAAAATCAATCAGATTTTTAAGTTGGTGTTAAATTATATCTTTATTGCCCCACGTTAGCTTATGAAGTTGCAATTTTTTGTTTAAAACCTTTTACCTCAGAGGAAAGAGGTGGCTTTGACGGAAATCTGAGAAGCACGAACAACCTCAGATAGCGTCAGGTGAAGCGCAAGACCGCCAGGTGATTTTTTTCTAATGCATTATGGATCGTGCGATGAATGCTTGACGAGCGATGTGACATGAATAGGCATCTTTCAGAGTCACAGGATTTTTATAAAGGACCGAAAGATACCTGTCTCAGTCCCCACTATAATTTTCTTAAATCTCTGTGAACGCAATAATGATATAAAGTTCTAAAAAGGTAAAGAAACTTTGTACAAATAATAGCCGTGTTGTATATGCGAGTACAGTATGGACAGGGCGCGGGTGCCACTGAAAGGGACAGAAATAATTATTCATTCCATCTACAAGCAGATAATAAAGAGCCTCTTCTTAATACTCTTTATCCACCTCCTATTTTATGGATGGAGTTTTTCTTCAATCCGGAAGAGAACAGACGACCAGAATAGAGTGCACTTATGTAATATGCGTTGTCGCTCGGGCCGTGACGTCACGTTCTATTAAACGCGATAAGATGGGCACCTGCCACGCCACATGACGTCGAGTGAGTAGTGTAGAAGATGTAGATGTCTCTCTCTATACGTAGAAACGACTTCAACTGTGCTATGATTCCCTGGTAAGTATGAGAATATGAAATATTGAATTGCTTACATTTTGTAAACTAACAAGATAAGCATTTTTGATCGGTTCGTAACATAAATATGAGCGCTGCAGCATTTATGTAATTCCGTTACTGTATTCATTAAATAATATTATCATTATGAAAATAATTATAACAATAAAAAGAAATAAGAAAATAAGAACCCAATTGTGTTACTCTACGCGAGAGCGACTGGTGAAATTTTAGACCATTTTTTTTTATTTTTGTAAATGTATAGTCACCCTTCATATAAAATGTGTGCAACATAGTATCTGATATCTCCAATATATGTTGTACATTGACAACAATTTATAGTAGAATAGTACGAATTGGCGCCAGGTTTGGGGTCGGAACGTAATGGACTGCATTTGGATACGATTTTCCGCATTGCATAAGTTTGGGAGAAAGCCAATTTGAGCTATGCAGTTGAATTTCACAAGCCTATAATTTAGTTCTCGTTGAACTTTTTAAAAGTTTATTTCTCGTTTCTGAACGATTTTTAAAATTTTATAATTTATTTGGTTTTGTTTTATTTTAATAAACCAAAATAGTCCATAAAATAACTTTAAAATGTGTAGGGGGCATACAACGTTCCTGATCATTTTTAGATGTTCCTACGACTGGATGGCGATTAGTGAACAGCAGATCAACTGCGCACCAGTTAAACAAACATGTACAAATATGACGTATAATTTAACACCGAAATTATAGATAATATTATATTATGAGACCTCATTTTAATCAAAGCATACACCAGTAGATATAATGGCATTATTTGTGTAACCGCACCACTAGGTGTTAAAGGGTTAGCTGACGCATCACGTGTTTGTTCTGCTAAAAGCCGAGACGCTTGCCTGCCGCTCCTTAAGATTTACTTAGTTATACACTTGTATAACTTGAGCATATTTCTTTGATGATCTCAAAAGATGCAGGAGTATGTACTTTGACTGAGTAGCTTCGTTAGTACGTTCTTCATGTTATGTAATTACACACTGAGTACTCAATACGTTCTAATGACTATACTATTACAATACGAATTGAAGCGATCCGCTCGCAATCTCGGAGCTCGAGCAAAACATTTTGCAATTCACTTTACATTGGGCGTGAGTTGAAGGTGGAACAAGTAAGTTCGCTCCAGTTCGGGCCGAGGCGGCGCAATAACAATAAAATAAGAGCATTACCGACCAACATTCCCGTAACACGGATTTACTTGTTACGACAAAAGACTCGATACGATAAGCCCGCTGGCATAATTCTCGAACAATAAGTTCCGACTCCTTCCTACACAACTTGCAACTGGAATCCGTTTCCAGAACTTCATAACTTCGTGGTACGTGAGCACGGCCCGCGGCGAGTGTAGTGGAGGAAGAGATACCGGCCAATGGAAATAATCTTCAAAGTTTTTTAATTACATCGAGAAGACCAAGCCGCTTCAAAATACGTTCCCCCGACGTCGCTTGCTTGCGAAATTACTTGCGCAGAAAAAGTACAGTTGATAGTTTCCTAACCATATTTAAAAGCTGCTAGGCCGAAAAAATATCTGCGTTTATGATAACATTCAGCAGGAACACAAAACGTTATAAGAAAAAACATATATGGAATAAACAGTTTCAGGTGTCTCACTATGCAATAGTAGGTTTCGAGGATATCTGAACTGGCCTTTTTTCGGAAAGTCAGTTTATTTATTAAACAGTTGTACTGTATTATCACTCTTAATCTTCGATTCGATAACTACATTTGATCACATATACATAATAATACATTTATTTACAACAGTAACGAGTTTTGTGGAATACGGCTGAACAAAACCAGAGGGCAGTAAATTTCGTAATGAGTTACATCTTTTGTTTCAATTAGCCCGATAGCTCCCATGAGCACCGTTATGTGGTACACACGTACTGCCTTTGTTTATATTGATATTTATGTATATTAGGTATACCGTAAAGCTTACAGTAAACAAGTAAAATTGAACAATAATTCATTGAAACCTATTTGCTTATAACACTTGTTACTGTTACATACAGTTTGAATAATTTGAAAGCAATGTTAAAATTTGGTTTTAAAAACTGAAAGAGAAGTATTGGGCAAAAAAAATTCCAATACGAGCCAATGTTTTGCTATGGCTTAGTTGGTCGTGGATGCGATAGGCTACAAAAACTAGTTTTATTATTTCATATGGCCTACATAAAGCCAGCGCCCGCCCGCGCCGGCAGCGCCTACTCGCATAGTTTCGTTATTCCCAGCACTGCGAGCCTCGTACTCGACTGCTACGCTTTGATCATTTTACCAATATGTATCTAAGCAAATTTCTCTGCATACCTCTACTTCGGATCCAACGTTAAATCACACGCTTCGGGAGTTTGTTTCAAAGGAAATTTGAAAAGAGAATTTACATCTTACTACTATGATCAGTGCGAAAAAAGTTTGTGTACTTGTTAGCTTATTTTTTATATATTTGTATGTTTGTCGATCAAGCACGCAAATATACTGCCTAGATTCGTATGAAATTCACGTACAAATACTTAGTATATCTGCAGCAGAATGACACAGAGGTTTCATCGCGGGTAATACGCAATTTCTATGGGACAGTTTATAACTAAAATGTTATCCGCGTAATTTTTTCCCATAATATGAAACACTGCTATAACCATTTTGAATCTTTAAGGCATATGGTTTAAAATATTTAGAATTGTAGTTGTTCTTTAACATGATACGTCGGTGGTGCCTTTACTCCGGACCACGCGAACAAAGTCGAGCGCAGAAGTTAGAAGTAAAAGTACCTACATATTTATGCGGAGTATTTTATACTTTAGTACCTAGTACTTTACCTAGTACTAGTACCTAGTGAAAAGTACTAGGTACCTAGTGAAAAGTACTAGGTACCTAGGTACCTAGGTACCTAATACTTTACCTAGTACTAGTACCTAGTGTTACTTTCAAGAAGTTGGCCAGAAATAGTTGGAGAACAACAGAGCAAATCGTCTCATGGTAAAAAACGAGTGCGATAGCAGTATATCAGCAATCATTCCTTAATCTAACTATAAGTTTCAAAATAAATTATGTATCAAATTATTTTAATTAATTTATAAATATACCTTACTAAATTTATAAAGAAATAATGAATGTACACTAAATATATTTAGTAATCAAAAGATTGTAGGGAGTGATCTACGTTGTAGGTGAACTGATTTCTTCACTGAAATGGTATTGGAACTGGAGGCGAGCTCGCCAACTGACGGACACGGATAAACTCGGCAACAGTGTTGACCAAACAAAATGGCCGCCTCATATAATCTTCACGGCAACGTAAATTATAGCGTAGCTTTTTGTTATTTTTCATCTTGGCGTGGAAAGGGTTTTTGTGTAGAAGTTATGATGCTTTGTTGGAATATAACAGAACACACACGAAAACATAAAAGTAATGGTAGCCGCTACAAAATATATCTATCTGTACATCAGTGCCCCAACAAACAGTGTAGGATATTTTTTTTCCATCTATAAAAGCTATAGGAACTTAATAAATTACAACTTGGCATAATATTTCTTATTAAAACATTATTCCTTTGCGTTGAAGAACTTCTCACTGGAAAGATATCTTCAACTGTACCTTCCGACTGATCTTGGTGAAACTTTGATGAAGTTATAAAAAACGGGCACTCGACTGAAGTTGGTTTATGGCGCTCGGCTCTCGGAACGGCCGCATTAAAGTTGGTCGGCAATAAAGGGCAGACCTATTCCTAGCCGGTCAGCTTTCATCTTTGCGTTATGCGAGGCGCACGTTAAATATCATCAGAAACATCTGTATCATATAGATGTGGGTTGATTTGTTTCAAACGCGTTATGTTAGGTAGAACGTAAAGTAACTTTTCCCATGTGCTATTAATAGTGTTCATTTATAAAGTTAGAAAAATGTTTTTAACTGATTATTTCATTATTAAATGCATCTAATTGAATTATTAAAGCGATCTAAATATATTAAGTTCGTGTGGTGATGTGGTTGTGTAACTTAATGAAAGCAACTGTTACAAGTCATAATGAAAGAATAAGCGTCCGTACTCTTTATTTGATGTGATGTCCCTAGAATGGCTTTCTCCATGATATCCTACGTGATTAATCTCAGGGGCTCCATTTGTTGATGAACGTTGAGCTCCTGTGATGGATCACGAGAGTGCCGGCCGGTGCTGATGCCTTTTGTAAGTCCACGCTAATATATCGTGTGACTATTAATGGAACTGATAGCGGAAAGCCTCGGAAAATAAAGAGTATCTTTGATTTCTCCGGCAGTGACTTACGGCAGCATCAAACATTCAAATATGTATACAATATATACTTTCTTTAACGTAAAAATATAAATAAAAACAAATACAAAATAAATTTAAATAATTACACGTGTACAAATAATGATTTGAGTATGGGGTTAAACCAGTTTTTATAATAGCCCGAAGATATTTTCTTAATTGAAATACTCTGTAGCAGGGTTATTAAAAAAATTAATAGGGAGAATATACAACCACAGTTACCGACTATTATAATGAATCCCTTTAATCAGGTAAATAAACCATTCGTAGTAAAACAAGTAAAGCACAGTTTGGAAGCGTGTTTATCCAATTTTTGGGCGTAAAATCCGACCGTAAGTACCAGGCGCCCAAAGTCATTAAGAAGTTTGAGCGGCGCTCGCACGCCATTCATCTACACTAATTGAAAGCAGTCGGAGCGAGGAAGAAAACAACTTCCAGTTGAAACTGTTACACTCTTA
>DWEC01002167.1:0-12080 GCA_018245735.1 Microceris miodesmiata
TAAATTTACGTTTTTGAATTCCGAGAGATATGGTAAAATATACACAAGTCCTATATGGTAAAATATACTAAGTCCTATACCATATGCGCCTGCGCTGGGAAACACTTATATCGAGATAGCTCGTTCATAGTTGGTTACCGTGATGTAGGTCAGGAGCAGAACAATTTATCTCAAGCGCTCATTTTCAAATTATTGGGAGCATGGCCTAATAAACGTTCGTTTCGTTTCATAATCTACTGGCAGGCTGTTTACACAGAATAACAAATGAAGAGAAAAATTAAAAAAAAAATTGGAGAGATCAGGCATTTTTTTAATTTAAACCAAAACGATTAACGTAAATTAATTGATTAAATTGCTAAGAATAATAATGTGTCCGAAAACATATCCTAAGATTAAGAAGTACCTAGGTATATATGAAATACCAAACGGTTTGCAATCGTACTTAATTTAAAAAATGAATTGTTGTTACAATGCAACTCGTCAATTTGCTCGTTTCGTCAATTTTGGTTCATGATGAACTATGAATCGATTTGTGACATCTTTTAATGTGATTAGTTGTAACGAAATATGGCGCGGATGTCCTTAAGACACCTTTCTATTCAAGGTGTATATCGGATATACCCTACATAGAAAAATAACAGACTCCTTTCGTTTCTTTTAAAACAATTCATTAGAAACCTTCCTTATATATTCTTTACAAAGCTCAATTAAATCGAGAACCTACACAAATGATTAAGTTACGCGTAACGCATTGGATCATGAGTGGATCCGACTTGCATAGGGTTCATTCATTTGGGTGTGCGACTGCTATAAGACAGCAAGCAATTAGTGCTAAGTTTAAAGGTACGGGGGTCGTGCTTGGCACTGTCGTTCACAAATTGAAAGTGGTGTTGTTGTTCCCGTTCTGCTCTGGTCCTGGCGGCTTGCCAAGGCAGGCGGTCGATTCCGTGCCCCGCTACGACCCAACTCAGACGTAGTTCAGACCTCGCCTATACTTAGATCTTATTACCAGAGGATATTCTCATATCGTTTTCTAAGCTAAGCAATTAACGTTAATCAATATTGAGTGATGCATTATCCGCCAGCTGCGTTTACGTTACAGGTTAATCTCGTTACGATAATAGGTTATGGTACATTGAAGTGGCGTGAATGTACGCGCCGTGTTACTGGATTTCACCAGTTCCCTTTCACGGATTCCTATGCTTTGTCTTTCATTTCATTTCATGTCTTTCGTGTGATTGTCCACAAAGTTCACCGTTAGTATGAGTTTTTAAGTAGAAAATAGTATTATATTATTATTTATCAATCCTTTTAATATCAATTACACTTACAACATGTACGTGTATTACTCATTTAAATTATCATTCAACAAGAAAATCGTAAGATATTCACGGGTAACATAGGTCAAATACAATTTCACGATAGATAAAATACATTTGTATGTACGCTTGTATTAATTATTTAATCAAGCAGTTTCAATATCATATACATTAAAAACAGTTACGAAACTTTCATAAAGATCGAAATTGAATAATGTTCTATTGAGTAACAGATGGGAAATATTTCCGTCATTATATAACACATATTGCCTTTAATAAATTTTACATATCTAATCAATTTGTACCGGATGTAAACTTTACAATCTAAATGAATATACGTACAAATGAAGAATCTAACTGGCTGTCTGACTGGTCCACATGCACTGCTGAAACTAATAGGAGTTGAGAAGCGAGACATGTTGCACAAACGCTCGTTATATGACGTAACCGAGTAACAGAGATGATTCTTGAAAACGGACTTTTGGTATGATTAGGGATGAATATTTGCAGTCCAATTACGTCATATTATAAAGCAGATACATAATATTTTATGTTCTAGTTGCTAATTACAAATAATTTAAGAGTTATTAAACAATTCTTCGTTGTGGAGATTAAACCGGAGATGAAAGTTTGTATGAACGGTATTCACGATTTAAAAGGAAATTAGCATATAATAAGCTTTTGATTGGAGGAGGAGGAGCTGGTTCAGCATTACTTTTATAATAATCCCGAGGAATATAAGGTATATTTCATGACTTACTATAAATAGTCCATGGGGTAGTAATAGGTACATACTCGTATAGGCAAGTAAGTCGTCTGCGCGGGTAATACCGCGACGAGCACCTAGTCAAGATAATCACAAATAACATCAGGCCTGTATTTCCTAGAAGGGGTAGGCAAAGAGGTGTAATATACTCCTGTTACTCACCACTTATATTCAAAATATATTCATAATAATCTGCCAATACAGCAAGCAGGCGGGCTTAGTGATCAAGAGCTGTTTTCTCCGAAAGTCTCGCTTTGAGCATAATATTATTTGAGATGAAACATATATATCGTTATGTTAGTACCCAAACTTAAAACGTCCTCCGCCTGAGCCTTAGCCCGCATCACACGTCAAGCTTGTATGTGCTACTTTGCTTACAAAGTTTATTTAGGTTAAATCTTAACGAACAAAAGATACATTTTCATACATATTTTTCTGCTTGTTTCGGTATTGTTTCAAAAAATATTTAGTACAGGCCAATGTAAAGCGATCTATAGATTCATTTTAACTTGAATTATCCAGTACCAATATGATGTTTCAGATAAACGAGCATATCCAATGCAAACCAACAGACGTACAAGTGTACCTACTTCTGGTGTATGTTAAACTGTATATAAATTAATTAATACATGAACCTATGTGCTAGCTGAAGCAATATTTAATAAAACCATAACGAGGATCCGCAATTTTGAAA
Organism: Microceris miodesmiata; assembly: GCA_018245735.1. Classification (NCBI taxonomy): domain Eukaryota; kingdom Metazoa; phylum Arthropoda; class Insecta; order Lepidoptera; family Hesperiidae; genus Microceris; species Microceris miodesmiata. Next base: position 2,780 of record DWEC01002167.1, read on the forward strand.
ATTGTAATATTTATGTACGACGAATTTATTACGACCACAATATTTGCCAGTGTCCGCGAAAACTGATACTAGTTAGTGTTACATGAAAATTACATCTATATAATTTTTCCCCGACGGCACGCAAACAATATTTAATGAAAGCAAATCGCACACAACGCAAAAAAGCAAACGCAAAAGTTAAAAATATATTTTTTTATTTATCTTTCGCATTATCACCAGTTATAGAAAATCTTTCAGATAAACTCTGCGCCTGAACACATATATAATTCAAGCTCGCGGACAATGTTAGAATCATTATAAGTTTCCAACTGGACGCAAACCGTTCATTATTAACAAACGAATATTTCAAGCGGACGAAACCAGTTACTTTGTGCCGAATTTAGTTTAGTGTGCGGTTGAACTATTTCGTACGCGAACACATTTTCTAACCGTAAATATGGAACACGTAAGTTTATTTCACACCATTCTGAACGCAGCAAATGTGAAATAAAAACTGAAGAGTTCATGAACATAATGACAAGTATTATTAAAGATGTGTAACGTAGTACTCGACCTGCTTTCTTAGAAACAGTTACGAGGGCGCGGACGTAGTTATAATATACTTACATGACTACCCATATTTAATTAAACACTGTGTTAAAAAGATAATTAGTAGATAATATATATATGAATATGTCCCCCCCAGAACTATGTTACTTGCAATATAGTTCGGTAGTTATATGACAAAGGAAACACGGCGTAATTAATCCGAATCGCTGGATGGACGTAAGGTATACACATTCTACGCATATACTAAACACGCGAACATAACATGTAGTCTAAACATAACACTTGGGGCAAGGCCCTTGGACTGTATTGGGCGTGTGTGATGTTTGCAAATATGTCAGTTGATATACACAGCTGTAACCCTATAACTGCGGTGTTCAGACCATTAAGCTATTTTTAAAGTAATGTATTTCAGTGATTGAAATGTTAGCACTGGTCTGGATATCCTTTTAAAATGTGACCACACTTCTGTTACATTTCTAGACATAGGAAAATGTTCTATCGCATATTATACACACGATTGACAAGACTCCGAATGGGACTATTCACATTTGTATGGTACACTCAGGTAAGTTAATACTATTAGTTTCTTGACGTAAACTGTTTATAAGGCAAAGAACATTATATTCATTGCATTGTGTGAGAAACACAATAGTAATGATAACTCAAATAAAACGTGTTGACTATGTACAAAATAGGATTCGAGGTGGTAATCAGCTAAACATTTCAACTAATGGAAAAGCTGGATGACGTGGCTTAGTATAGCTAGAGTTTGGCTAAGCGCGTTAAAGATTACTGCCGAAAATACACAGATAATAAATCGTCCTAAACGCAGTAAACAGATATATTAATTGCCACGAGAAGCATTTTAATTTCCTGTATAGATGGACTGTACCTCGCTAGCTACCAGAAACAATGAAAATGAGCGCAGCTCGTTGATTGAGATAATAGGAATTGACAGATTCACGAAATCGAATTTTCATTGTAATTGGAAAATTAGTTTGAACTCCAATATAATTAAATCATAGCTGTCATTTCTACTCTTTCATGGAAAATGAGGAGTTCAAAAAGGTAAGAAATATTAATCGAATTAAAGGCACGATCTAGATAGTATATTGTTCGACAAATTTAACTGTTACTAATTAGGTATGATAATAAAAGCAGATATTTTAGGCTAGTGAAATAGATTGTCGAAGCATTCGACCATTTTATAATCTATAACGATACGTTTCAGAACAAGAAACAAGCTACCAAAAGAAAAACGCTCAAGACGGTCTGCAGTAAATTGAAGCTCTCAGCACCCGTTTCTCAAGTCCCAAAGAAAAAAACAAAAAACCCTTAGAAGTCCAAGGAAAAATAAAATGCCATTTCAAAAGACAAAATTTTACGAAAATGTATGAAGAAAGAAAAGCTAAAATTTTCTGAAATCAATTAGACTTATTTATTATTAGGCCAGGGGGCGAATTTATTTATTAAAATCTCTAAAATGAATCTGATCTTTTGTGAAAAATGTTTAGTGATACTTTTAAATATTAAAATCTTGTTAGCAGCAGTCAAGTATATTAAAGATTTTCCAAAATTTCAGAAACGCACAGACAAAAGAGTAACCTCAATTCTAGCCCGTCCAGCTTAGTTATTTGCAACGTCTGGCGGCCGCGGTTTCCAAAATTGCAAAAAGCCCGAACGATTTATGCTCCACGCGAGCCGCCCATAACTCTCGAAATCCCTAAACACTAGGGATTAGTGGGATGACGAACTAGCGATTTTCACCGTTCTTTCCTTTTCTGGTTCAAACCGGGTCAGAGATGATTGCCCTCTACCAAATTATTATGCCGTATGCTGTTGGCATTTTCTCAGAAGACCACTAGCTTATATTCCAACTTCTCCAGCCCAGCTTGAATGTTCAATTACGAAAAGAAACCAGAAGTACGACCGACTTACCTGTCAACAAAATGCCATTTTGCTTTTTCAGCATGGACATGTAGAATATAATCAACATATGTAGTTCCTATCACTTTTTGCATATGCTGTAAAGTTACTTACATTTAGGGGATAGTATTAGTACTACAGATTGAAGCTATCAAATCCAAGCTATCACAAATTTTTATGTTACTTTGAAGGCCTTAAATATTTATTGGGTTTTTCTATCAATACAGATGCCTTTGTCACAACTGTTTAAAATGGACCCCAGCAGCAAAATTGTCCTTTTGTATTACGTTTTATCGAGTTGACCCAACTCTGACAACAATACTCTAGGGATCAAATACAAAATTTATCTGCCATGACTTGAATTGCAAATTGATAAAACTAATAAATTCTTTATAAATACGGAAGCTATCAGAAATCCATAAAGCAATCGTTAAATTATGTTTCTTTATATTATGCCTTTAATATTGAATTTGATATGATAAATGTAGAAGCACGTCAAATCTGTATGCGTAAAGATTACTGGCACTCAGTGCTCTCTACCTACTCCGTAAAAGACTTGACGTGATGATGTAGTAACAATAATATTTTATTAAATCGTGATAATATTTATAAACACCCTTCGGTTTAAACGGGTTTGAGAACATGGGTTTTGGTTTCAAATACGCTGCTCAAGCCTTTCAGCTTTTGTGAGAAATGTAGCGTTAAGAGATTTAGATTCTCTATATTGTTATACTATGAGTACAGTTATTAGATCAGCAAGATCCAACCTAACCAACACTGCGGCCATTTAGAACAGACATTTTAAGAACTAAATGAATTCGATATTACTATATGTATTAAAAATATGTTTTTAAAGCCATCGATATAGAATGAATATGTCACTAAGTCATTATAGACGTCTTCAACGGAAAATGCAAGCAATTCCTGCCCATTCTAAACTGCAAGTGTATCTTGAACCACAAATTCTCGATATTTGAATTGTGATAAATCCGTAAATTATACGACTGACATTCGAAATATTTTGATGGGAATAACGTTGTCGCAAGCGCTTCATCATGTGTAGAAATGTAGAATGCACATCGAGCATTGTTGGTTATAAATATTTAAAATAGCATTCGAACAAAATAAACATGTGAAACTCAGAGACTTATTCAATATTTCTAAAAAATGAAATGATTCCAAATTCCAGTAAATCGACTTGTCGCAATATATTATCCAAAGAAATAGTAAAATATAATGTTTTAGCACATGTATCATAATATGAATCGGTTATTATTAAAACTCTTAATGGCCATGATTTTAAAGAGAGTCCACATGTATTTTTTTAATGATAAAATATAAAATTGTAAGCGTGTCTTTATTAAGAATACCAATAAAGATTTAGAAGGTCGATATAAATCGGAATCTAGCGAAAAATGAATCAATTTTTAAATAAGGGGAAACAATGTGGTGTTATATCGATTGTATAAGGAGCAATAAGCGAAATAATAAACAGGATCTAACTTTCCTTGGTTTCATTCGTATAGAGACATAGACAATTATTCAAATCTAGAGTGGAGCGGCCCAATTTATTCATATTCGTAGGCTTGTTAAAACTACAATAAAAGATTCAATAAGAATATATTTTTTTCACAACTCCATCTAAACAGTATTGTTATAACACGATGACACGACCAAGGCGGCAGCAGAAAAGCTATGATGAGAGAAATGTAGAAAAACCGACGGGCTGTCTGTCCTAACTGTCGCGAACATGGAAGATTTGGTAGATGGCAGCCGTAGCACTATTTCGCCACTGGGGACCAGTAAAGTTGTTATCTTGGTTGTCAATTTCCTGGCCCCTATAGCCCCTGGGGAAGGCACTGTGCGAGTCAGTTATTTAAGCAACGCAGGGCCTATGTTGAATGTCGTGCCTTTTGTTCTGACGCCCCTTTATAGCAGTGGGCTAGTGCTTGTCATCTACCACACAGGACATCCTAATTCGGAACTAATGGTCAAACGTATTGTCATAGTCATGACTTCAGGTATTTAATTGAGTTATTTTACTACTTTGAAAATGAAATTTAACAATTGTAGGCAATTGAAGATTTCAAAAGTATTGATTATATGTAATCTATATACCTTAGTCTTCCCAATACCTTTGCTATGATAACCAAGCACGACGTGGTTTATGGACGACGTCCTTGCAGAAATGGCTACCTCTGATAGGTCTGCGGTATTACGCGTCAACACGACGCTTCCGTTAAAATTTGTTGAAATAATATAAGACTTATATAGTGTTTTTGCATACATTTTCAAAGAACAACATATTTAATAAATCAAGATTAAAAGTCCCGTGAACCCAACTCTGTCGTTAATATAACATATGTTGAACCACATAATAAATAAAATACTGTATATTATTTACCAAAAATGTGACTCTAATATTTGTGTATGTAAATATGCCTGTATCTCTCTAGCTTGCTAAGTTAGTAATGGTTTTTAATCTGTATTATAAAAATTATAATACAGTTTCAAGTATCCATATACCATATCAAATATTTGTAATGATTATAATAAAAATATTGATTCAAGTTCTGGATTATTTCTTTGGAAACAAGTAAATTCCTTCATTAAGCAAACAGATATACATACATAAATAAATAGAACTTTACAATACATACATTTCTTTTTTATACAAATAAGTTCAATATGTAACGAAGATTTGGTTGTTAATTCAAAGGTTCAAAAAATACATACTTAGGATTCAATAAAATTATTATGAATAATAAAAATAATATTTAACCGACAATGCATCATACAAAAAATACCCAGTAGTGTTAGTTTTAAGTAAAACACAAGCATAGTTATTATGACTTTCATTGTATTGGTATATACCAATTATTACATTTAAATGTATGGCTAATGTCATTTCATGTATTCAAATTGAAGAGTTATTGCAGAATGGACTATCCTATAGGAAATATAAATATAATCTGCTTAGATGGATTTGATTAAAAATCAAACATAAATTGGTTTAATATTATAGATTAGTAACCAGTTTAGTTTTTGGAAAGTATGCGAAAAACATAATTTAAAACCACAATGAAAACTGTCATAGATTTATTTCTGATATTTCATTTTTCTTTAATTTTTTTTTATTATTTGGTATTAAGTAATTGAGGTCTGTATTAATTTTAGAAAGGTAATAATGGTAAAAATGTATTTAGCACTCATTTATTAAAATTATTTAACAATGCCATTTATTTAAATAAAATATAACTTAATTATGGTAACATTTGTATGTAATTTTGCAAACTTACCTCAGAAGAGCAGTCTCCTCAGCATTCATGGCAGGCATTTTCTCTGGAATCTTCTTTTGTTCTTCGTTAAAGTTTTGATCTCTGAAATAGTGCAGTGTAGCTTACTGGATGTAGGCATGGGGTGATACTACATTATTTTTATAATACTATGATCAAATTACAGTATGTATATCACCAATGAAGTAACACCTTTCACCAGATTATTATGTAAGACTTGTCCATATTGAATAGAAATATATATGAATTTCTTAATGTGATCAGATATCGCTTTTATAAATGATTCAACAATTTTCTTGAATGAATGAAGCCATGATACATTACATAGATTGCATGCATGAAATGTGCAGCATGGGACCATGTCTATATAGGCAGATGATGCTACAACAGTTACTCACTCAGTTAAAACCTCTGACATGTCAGACAAACTTTTATTAAATAATGGTTCAAATTTCTTCTTTGCACTCCCTCCAAGGCGTAGTATTTTCTTTACCTCAGTCTTTTTGTTAGGTATGGTGGTACTCCGGTACACTTGACCAAGAGACATGTATGAACCTCCATTCAGCAAACCCCGATGCATGCCAACTTAATATTCAAACAAAAATAAAAAAATAAGCTAATTTCTCATAACAGTGTTGCACATGCAATGTGAGGATGGTTGCAAAATAAGTTAAAAAGAACTCTAAAGTAACTTAAAGTTTGAACTGTGCAACAGAACTTATAATAACGAAACTAATAAGTTGGGTGAAAATCTAAGTTACATTCAAAATAAACAGGATACAGACGTTTTAAAAATAATAACAAAATGTTTAAATAGTCTTACCTGTTTAGATGTTTTTAAGTTGATTCTCCTTTATGCAGTCGGAGCACACACGAACTCTATCAATGTAAAGTTATTTACTGACCACAGTCTTCGCTGTTCTGGCGACGAGTGGAACAGAATATCGTAGCTACACTTCAGCGGCTAGCGTAGCTCACTTCTCGTCGGTACCAAGACGCATGCGCGTCAATTATTCAATAAAAGCCCGGGACCCATAAATTAGTATGAACGAAAAAGGTACTCAAAGAGGTTTGTAAATACTTATAAGAATATTTATGTCTGTTTGAACAAAAAATGTAATCCATATACGTTCTTATCATCTGAAGTACATTATTTCATATCTTGTCGACAAAATCAACTAAGTAAATAAACGTAGAATTTATGTCGAAATGCCTCAGATACGATAACATGCCTCCAATCTTTACTGTTCGTTAATCATAATGTAAATGTAAAGTAATTGACAGTACCTTATCTGTCACATTAGAAAATTTTCATTGTAATATGTCAAATTACATGATGTAGATAATAATCTGATGTTTTTTTTGTTAAACTGGTAAATCCAAGAAATCATCGTACACAAATAAATATCAGCAAGCTGTATCTAAATTTCTTACTTACTTTCTTATTATTTTTGACACAAAAAAAAGTTAAAACTTGAAGTAAAAAAGAATTACCATGAATGATAACCAACATAGTCAATTTTTGTTTTTCGTACATTCCCGACTTTATGAATTACAAAAACGACTTTCATTTCAAGGATTTTAGCGTAAGGACTATTATTTACTTAAACAATGGTTCAGATCCCAATCAATCTTTTTAGTTGTATTTTATATTTTGCACGTAGTTTTCTGAACATTTTTAAACTCATGCACTTATTTTTCATTATCACTTAGCTTGTATTTGTAAGCCTTCTCATCAAAATACGAAAAACGTAAACTAGCAACAAAATGTACATAGAGTATTGTTCGCAAGATCTTTGCTTTGCATATTTTTGTTGTTTTGTTTAAGTAAAAGAAGAGTATATAAGTAGTTAAGAGTAGATAAGATTATATAAGAGTTATAAATGGATTATTATTATTAACGACTTCCTTACAATTAAATGGCCGTACAAATGAAAAATCCATGAAAAAAACTTTTAGGGTAAGTATTGCCATCTTGTAGTAGTAGTTTTAGTTTGAATTATAATGACACCGCCATCTTACGAGAGCATACATAACCACATCGTCTATCCTAGTCCAAAGAACGATAATTCACTGTGTGTACTGGTAGTATCTTATCAGTGCAGAGATTTTCTATTAAACTCATAGATGGCTCTGATTTATAATAGTAAGCAGCTTTGAAGTTAATAATGTATGATCTGCTGCAAACATTTAGCTAAAATGAGATTTGATTGGAATGATAAGTGAGAATTGTTATTCTGAGTTTGAGTTCATATTTTACTGTATCGATTAGAATTGTAAATACTATCCTACACTTAACATATTATAAAAATTATATTGCACTTACCTACAACAAGTTCAGAATGGTAGGTAGTGGATATTATCGGTTGATTTTCAGCAGTGGACTAAGATAGGCCCTATGGACTAAGATAGGATGATGATGTCACCATCATTGATGATGATGAACTACACTTCGTTAACCCAATGTTCTTTGTTAAATTTATATTTTTATGTATATATCAAGTTTATTTATCAAGACGATTGTATTCTCCTAAGAGGAGAGGAGAGGAAAGTAATACACTCTCAGGGTTCACCAGTTATGTATAAGGGCTGAATCTATTACTATATAACGGGGACAAATTTGGACTACTAGGAATTATAAGTTAGAAAAACCCGATAGTACCTGTCAATCACCACTTGCGCTTGCGACCACTTGACCAACGAAGCAGACAAACATAAATTCATACATTAAACGTCATTATATTATTATCTTACTTATATGAATCGCTATTACATTTTTAGTCAGATTTAATCATATTACGTAAAATGAAACGAAATTATGTACGCAGAATTACTTATCGTTACTTAACCGTTTTCAACAAATTCCTTTAATTGTAAATGGAATGCATTTCGATATAATATGATTCTTTATATACATATTTAATAAGATACTTTTTTATGCGTAGCAAATATTGAACTATTATTTATTATGTACTTGTGTAAAGAATTTATAATTTAGAACATAATAGGTGCGCGATAATTGTGTAACTACAACACGAAATGATACTGGCAGAACTACTCGTAAATCCTATTCAATGTATTCAATCACTGGATGTATGTTTGCTATCTTTGTTACCTTTTAAAAATATACAAAACTTCTTAGATCTTCTAAATTAAAATAAAATATTCTCATGTTCATATTCTCATATTTATACATGTCACGGATGGACGTAGGTACATCGAAAATAATGTAGTTAATGTGGCCGAAATTGCGAAGATAATTAAATTCTACCTAATAATTGTATTATTATGTAATCATAATAACATCTTTGGATATCTTCACACACGGCCATTTGAACCCGAAATAGACAAAGCCTGTGTTTTGGTGACCAGTCGACTGTTATACTGGCTAGGGCTGGATACTGGATACGGCTTGTGGTATACGTATATAGTTTTAAATATACATTTATATAGATACTAGCTTTTGCCCGCGGCTTCGCTCGCGTTGGTCTGCCACATAAAGTTCGTGGACACAGTTCGTGTATAGCATT
>DWEC01002168.1:0-12080 GCA_018245735.1 Microceris miodesmiata
ATGAAAATTGGTTCAGCAGATCTCGAGTTATAAGTGTTGTAACAAACACGACTTTGTTTTATATATATAGATTATTATGTCGTGGCGCCGTAAGGACCCATCTTTTATAGCAGAGAGCATTGAGTGCCACATATCTCTATACTTACAGATCTGATTTGTTTCGTCTGCATTCATTACCCTTTTTAAACACGCATGCCAATTTCGGAGACTAAATTTTTCCATCAAAGGCAAAATAAATAAATTGAATCCCTTATAAGAATAAAACTTTGATTAATAAGAATACTCAACTTTTGTATGCTACAATCATCGTCATCATCATCAGCCTATCTCAGTCCACTGCTAGACAAAGGCCTTCCCAAAAGGTGGTTTATGCCCGTAATCTCCACGCTGGGCATGCGGGTTGGAGATTGCAGGGCACAGCTTTTCGCACCGCCGGTGCTGCTGTCCGTTAGCGGCCGGGGCTTTTAACCGTGCCTATTTAGGCTGCGCTATATCGCAATCAGCCGGTAGCCGGAGCCTCGTCTGTTATAGCAGGGTGCACCACGTGCAGGCGAGGTTGACTTGGGCTCCTGAGATGGTGGACGGAACCGCTTACACCCCTTGCTTATAATAGCTTTTTTGATTTATAGTCGTATGATTCCTTATATTATGTGGTCATTCCTATATAAAATGTTTCATGTGTAAAGGACACGTTAAGCAGTTTTTCACAATTGTTATAATTTGGTCTTAAAAAATAAGTGTTAGGCTCGGTTGGTACCTTAAAGGCGATTTAAAAGTATCCGACTGACTAGTCATCCACTTATCCGGATCTTCAGCAATCCGCATGGGAGCAGCATGGTGGAGTTACAGAAAAGATCCCATGATCAAGAATGGCAAGTAAACACATTTCATTTGTGACATTTTCTACGTAGTAGGTAATCTACATAATATTTTAGGTATGTAGTATGATGTAAATGAAACAAATGTTATTTTTATATATCGTTTTTATTACTTTTTCAATACCTTTGCAAGGTAAGTAAGTGATAAACAATACAGAACGGACACTACATTCTTTATGTACCTGCAGAAGAATTGTGGAATATATCGCGATTCCAATATATTGCGACGTCTGCAGCTTATAGGACGGAGAAGTGTCCTTTTTAAATTATTGTTAGGCAAGGGATAGTGTTCAGAGAAAGTTTCCTTACAATTAATAACTTCAAGAAATTTTCGAACTACTTATTCGTATACCTACTTAGAAGTAGGAAAGTGGGAAAGCTTTTAGCATGATTGTATGTTGATGACTGTTGAACATTTCATAAGTGGTTGTTAAATTATGCTTAGCGAATATTTTAATCTATGCACAGAAAAAAACCTTGACGTATTTATTAACGTTAAAGTTTTTTTAAACAGCTGTTTTTTAACACAGCTGTAAGTATTTTCGTATCAATTTTTTATTTTTATTTATTAAATGTTAGTTTTATGGGAAATGTAGATTTTTTGTTGGATATCTAAGACTTTTTACTTTTTCATTACTGTAACAATAATTTACAACCTCTCATTCGTATCGTGCTCCGATGATTTGAATTACGCATAGAACAGTAGTCAAAATTCTTCATTATCCTAAAAACCATTTTCATTCTTGTTCCTGATTGACCTCCATTATTTGAAAAATCAATATATCAACAGTAACATATTAATTTGGCATAATTTATTTTTAAAATTAACACTGCAATTTATTGTGGAAGCTCTCACTTTTGAGCAAAATTTTATTTTCTTTTATTTCTCATGTATTTGCCTATATGTCTTTCATACGAAGCATTGTGCCATCAAAGATATCTAAACTTGTATCGATTAAACACATATTAAGGTACAAATAGCAGTTACCTACATCTTGATAATATTCTGTTTGTCTTACATTCGAGCCTTTCAGATTGTTATCTTTACACCAGTCTTCAGGAAGACATTTACCCCACATATAAATAGGACAAACTAAACATACACACTAACTTATATAAAAGCAGTATACAATAATATGATAATACTCATACCGTAAAAAATCGATGACAATATTATAATAAACTCGTCTGTATAACATGAGTAGCAAACATTGCAATATATCTACGTACGTCGATATATAATTGTAAAATAGATTCGCGTATTAAAATACCTACCTATCTACTTTATCGTATCAAATTTTAAATGATTTTCTCACAATTTCTAATAATGCGATACATCTGTAGAAAAGAGGTACGCCAAGAGATGTGATGTTAACTAGAAACGGGTCATTAACCGTTTAAATTTCGAATGTTCAATTATCACGATGAATTAATAATATAAGGAATAATAGTTGTTGGAAATTTTATAAAATACAAATAGAACATAGAATAGAATTAAAATATAATGAATTTCCTTTGATCGTTTCATATACAGTCAGTGCAGTTGTTTCTATTCAAATCGTAGATTTTGTGAAATTCTAATACCTATTAGTTAATTTAGTAAGTATAATTTAGTTTGGCCTGCTAGTAGAACATCACCAATCAATGTTTACAACATAAGTATCTGAGAGGGTATTTTGGGTCAATGGACACATACAATTGTTATAGCGTATTGTCTATATTACGACAGTTTTCAGTTAATATCTTAGGCTCACACAGCAATCCTCATGAGAAAATTATAAAAATACGAAAAAGGAACAAAATATCTGTGGTATTAGTTTCTCCATTGAATACATCTGCAAACTTATATCTAGAAATAAAGCATAAATATACATTCCATCCACAACGTTACCATTCCAGAAATAATCTCATTATTTGACTTACCAACTTATTTAATCTGTGGTTATTCATTAATTACTTTAAAGAGATTGCGTTTGAATAACATTAACGGTGCCTGAGAATTAATTGTCGAATACATAATTGTGCAACTCTGGTGCAACGACGGGAACTCTCTTTCTCATGTATTCTTTTTCTTTTAAAGATAAAATACGTTTACGTTGACGTCTTTATCACACTTCAGATCATAACGGGTCCCAAAATTTCATAAACCATGAGACAGAACAGTTTCCGCTCGATCAACGAGTGGTAATGAAGCGTTCGCCTAAATGATATAGAGACTATCTTTGTCAAGAACTATTACAACTGATTAAATGATTGGAGCAATTTTCTATTGACAGTTGTCTCCACAGGTTAGCTTACCATCTATTCCTTCCTCATCCGTGTAACATTGGAATTTAACAATTTATTTTATACATTTTTACAAGCGTCAGTAACATCAAGCTTGTGTTTTATAGATCCTAGAGCATATTTATTTAGTCCCGTGGTGATATTTATATCGAATAGCTTCTTTCCTACTTCTTCTTAGCGTCTAATAGTTCTTGACGAGCTAGTATCATCGAGATCAGTAACTAGACTGGCGCCAGTACGCAGCGAGCGGCTACAGCTCTCGAATCTGGCAAAGCAAGCTGAAATGTAACGAAGATTATCTAATTTCCTCTTAAAACTTTTTGTGAATCATTCTTTGTGTAACAAGTATTCAAAAGTTCTATTTCTATATATTAATAAATTAGCTAGGCTCGAAAGTATTGTCAAATGGCCGCCAATACAAATGGAAAAACATTTGCAAGATATCATCACGTTTCAATTCACTAACGTCTTTGGTTTAGTATCGTATGTATATCCATTTGTATAGGTCGTCCTCAAAGGCCTTATTACCAAAATAGAGTACGAAATATTAGGGACCCCGTATCAGCGGGTAATAAAGGAATGCGACACACAGACCGAGAGCACTAGCCGCTCCAATCTTAAAGCTACTACTAAGATTCTCTAAACGATCAACGATCGTAAGCTAGATTGATTTTCAAAAGTCTTAAAAAAATAAAATCTGCTAGTGATCAACTTTAACGCGCTAGCGGGGGCGCAAGACGGCGCGGACCGTTCGGAAACGTCTCTCGAAGCCGAGTTTGGTGTACAGGGAACGAGACGCGTCGTTTTCCGGACGAATCACAACAAAGGGCTTGTAGCCCCGTGCAGCGACCTCCTTGGTGAGGCGCCTCGCCAAGTAAATCCCGTAGCCTTTTCTACGGAACTCGGGCCGCGTTTGCATCGAGAACATGGCTCCGTAATAGGACTGGACCATCCAAGCTGCCAGCTGTCCTTCAACGAAGATCCCGTAAGCAGGCAGCTCTGCGACCAGCTTCTCAAATACTTCTCGGCATTCAATGTCACTCGCTGGATATAAATCGTGGACCGCCTTCATGTGTTCCGGCTGCAGGCGAACTAACTCCACGTCCGGTGGCAGTCTGAAAGTAAAATAAAAATACTGACTGAAGCCATCTTTTAAGCTCGGAAAGTAATCATTATCATCATCAACCTATATGTTGTTGTATCCATTGCTCCCTGTCCTCAGCTTGCCGCATTTATTTAAGGTAAAGCTATCTAATTAAGAAAGATGGATATTATCGGTGGATTATTAACACCATCTTAATCACTAAAACAATATTCACACTTAAGTTTTTTATGATCCTGCTTGCTGATGAAAATTATGACAATAGATTGGATTTAAAGTCTAAAGATTTACATCGGTGTGAATTGAATTTTTCCCTAAAGTAGCTTCGTTTTTATCTATTCAGTAGCCGTAGCTGGAACTATCGATATAAGTATTGCGTCATACGAAATGGATTTTCTATCATAAGTCAAAAACGTTCGTTTAGATATAAAATAGTTTTGGTTTTTATCCGAAGAAAAACATTATACAAGTAAAACTTCTGAACTATTCTGTTCGATGAACTTTTGCTAACCATCTGGTAGTTTTAATAATTCATGTTCACAGAATTTATAGTTATGTGCAAAGTATTCATTCAAGTTCTATTTGAGGTCATCGTTATTACTCATTTAATTCCCTGTGAGGCAAACGTCACATTTACGACCATGGCGACCATTCAAACTTAGTTATTACTTAATCTATTGGATTAAGTAATAACTAAGTTTGAAGAAGCCAAATTAATATTTTGACTTAAGCACTCATGACTATAATGTGATATCTTACGATTTTATCTAATTTCTATTAGAGCAAACTAAAGTTACTTTATGCTAAAATAATATTATATAACGAGAATGTGAAGTTTTAAAAAAAACAATGCCGGACAATGACTGACGGACAGTGTAGAACATAGACGATAATTTTAATGTTTTTACAGTAACTTAAATAAATCGCAATAAATATGTTTGAGCTGGTAATGAACGATAGACAATGGACTGTAAGTAATGCTTGAATATGTTGAATACTTGTCAGTAATAATACAGCTAGTTTATTTGGCAGGAAAACGATATACTGGTATTTGAGTAAAGAATTGTGAATATTCTTTTGATTCATTAGAATATTATGATGACGAAAAAAAACCTAGGCAGTGTTTTATTATTCCAGCAATATTTTATCAACGAGTTACTCTATTGAAAACTAAAATGTTGCGATGTTGCCAAATTGTTCAGCTTATGTAAGCCAAATAGCTTACTAGCTTGCCAAATTTAGTCCAGCATGAAATTGGAATGTGATTAGGGATGATATAATAAAAACGAACAGATTTCACCATGTAACTTCAGAACTTTTAAAGAATATACTTAAATAATTGCAAATTTGATTGTTTTCAAACAGTAAATTACGAGTAGTTGGAGTTGGTTGTTGAAATGCTACGTAATGTATGTTTTAGTATGATAAGTTCATTAAAAAATCTCTTAATGTTTTTTGAAAATGGAACACATGTCAACTGAACAACGTATTGTTTGACAGTAATTTATGAAATCATATAAAACTTACTCGTCCGAGCTGTTGTCTTCCGGCGGCTTGTTGCATACATATACATCGCCAGTAATCTTGTCGTGGGCTTCATAGCGTTTTTCGAAGCGGTTCACAATAGCCTCATGCGTGAAGTTCAAGTAGAGTGGTTGGGTCAGATCTAGGAGGATGTCCTCTGACGTCAACAGGTCCACTAGCTCCGCACGCTCCGACGGGCAGAACACAGTCACACTTTCGTAGGTGAGACAGTTAGGCTGAAATAATTAAAGAGGCTTATCACAATATGCAAAATTAAAGTTATTACCGATATAGCTGAAAATGATGAGATTTCACGTTATTACATGTTCTTATACTTAATAACAATACGAATATCAACAATGAAATTTTATAAAAATGGAAGATAGTGAAGTTCATGTTATACACGCAACTTTTATCTTTGTAATGTGCCCCTTCAGGCATATACCCCAGTTCTCATCAGACTTAACCCGGAGCATAGTTGCCACACTTGTTCAGTAGCGCTGTACAGGAAGGAATGAGTTTTAAAACGATCCGAAAATATTTCGCGACTGGAGGAAGTGGAGTGAAAGGAAAAACGCAGCTGTTAAAATTTTAAAATGAATCGTTTATATCTAAGTAATTAAATTTCCTTGTAGTGGGCTACCTCAATGAGGATTATTGAGTGTATCAGTTAAAGGCCAACACGCTTGAATATACGAGTGCCCACTTACATATTACGTACTTATATCTTAAACTTAAGAGTCGCGCTGAGGCTGCCGAAATGTTTAACAATTATTTAGTTGTCAGTAATTATTCAGTTATAAATCGCAAAGTGCCGATTAATGCTATTGCCGAACGCATTTCTCGAATTTAGCAACTTTCATTTCTCTGAGTGTGCGCTGTTCCTAACATCATTGAGAAATCGATTCTTTCAGTTCAAGTGTTTCTTGTCCGAGCTGCTATGAAATAGAATTTTTTACAACGTAACATTTGCTTTGGAAGCATTTATTAAAACAAAAAGCAAAATTATTAAGATCATATGTCGTTATATGCTATGAGTATCATTAGCTCAAATGTATCGTAGGAGAAGACGTATAAAGAAACAACCACTTGGCTACCAGCCAACTCGAAGTAAGTGTCTAGCGATAAATTTTCATAGTTGCCATGTTACTAAGGCAACTGCGAGTGTATGACTAACAACTTGAATGTATTGTATTATGCACTTGGAACTGAATAAGTTAATTTAAAATCTTCTTTGAAAAAAACTACTGTTAATTTTTAGGTTGCGTACGATTGTTTTTCATTGTTCGTTATTGTCGTACAATTAAGTTACATTTATATCACATAAACATTATCAGTTACTTATAGGTGAAATGTGGGAGTACTATACTATACTCCTGTGTCTACCCCTTCAGTGATTATAGGGGTGATATTACGTTATTATCAATTGCAGCTGAACTTTAATATTCCATTAGCAGTTTACCGTGTTATAATTTAGCGAAGCAAGCAAGCGTTTTGAGGTCGTGATAAAAAATGCATCACTTCGGGAAATATAACACTTGCGTGGAGTGCACTTGATAACGCGTGGCTTTCTGACACCGTTTGGTGCAAATGAGTGGGAATTTTTTCATGAATACATTGACTATTGTTTTCACTTTGCTCTTTAACAAATTGCTATCAATGTATTAATTTGACACGTAATATTACTGTAACTGTGTTCGATCGCGGTTAGCCTCTAGCTACTTCATTCGTTCTAAAAGATAGTGAAACCGAAGTGAGAACAGATCCCATAGGATATTAACGGATACAATGAATGAGTAAATATAGTGAGATATTAAAGTTATTAAATTGAATATCTCCAATAAACCTTTATTCTGATCAAATATGTCAGAAGCATTGATTGATTTTGGCCATAAGATTTCATCGAACGGCTCTCATAAATATTTAGATTGGAATTATAGGATCTTAGGATGCTTAGCGTAATAGTTATTTTTTTAAATAATATTAGGCGTCCATTTGGCCATAATCTTAATGGCTGGTCAACGAGATGCAGCCTAAGATCTAGCACGCTTGCTTAGAAAGTGCCTATTCACGTTAATTTTGTCTCTACGAGGAATTTACCAAATTTATTGTTCTTGAAGATATTGAGCTGCACGATCCTTTAATTACACTTACTATGATTCATATACATACGAGTATATATTTAAAAGAGTAATAATGTTGATAAATGCCCGTAAAATATCATCCTATTTGACATAATGGTAATGCCAATGGTAATAATAAACCAAGCGTTTACTTTCAATCTAATGTCACGCTAACACAATGCAACCCAATTGGTGTTGTCTAGTTTGATCTAGTTTACAGTTAATAAAAGTTATTCCGAACTCTATTCTAACAGGTAAGACTTTTGATAGGTTTTCAAAGTTTGAATTGGTTTTATGAGCGGTGCGATTTTTTTTTCATCTAGAGAAAACTTGTATTCGCTTGTGATTTTAGTTATTAATGAATTTTAATGGTAAACATACATATGTATATCACAAAAGTAAATTCGGTAAACTACGCAATGTACTCAGGTCCGCCTCATATGTTATAAGTATCTAAACATAAGTGGTATTTTCTTATTTTCGGAGGCTTTATGAAGAGATTATCAAACGTCAGACGGAAAAAATGACGTATATAGTATATTTAAGTATACATTGGTTGTTATACATGAAAACGTACAATCGCCTTACCTATGTGTTGTGGTCGTTGACATCGCGTCTTTTTTAAACAAAGAGAAATATTTCTTTTATTTCTATTAAAAAACAAGAGCGTGTTCGGAGGACAATAAATTGATGAAAATTATTACACACATTAAAATAATACACAGGTTACCAGCGAGTATACATATTTATTCTTATATACACCATACCCTTTTCACATTTCGATAATTCCACGTATCTAGTTAGTCCTTCATAATTGAAATTCAATTGGATATTCATCAAGTGTGTAATTCGCTTTTGACTCAAATGAAAAACCGAACGATCTACATATTAATATTAAAAACATCGACGCATGAAGTGAAGCTCAGTTTTAAACAGATTATGGGATTTCGGATTTTGATTGGTTGTTCATCGGACTTTTTTTAAATTAATAAATGTAGCGGAAAATTGGTTTGTGTATAAGCCAGATTAATTGAAAAGAGTTTTCGTTTTAAACGAAAAATGATTGTCGGAAAATTTGGGTACTTTAATATATGTAGCTAAAACACGTTTTTTTTTACAATAGGCGAAATAATTGTCAACATTTATAATTGAGTGTTATTTATGGTTAGTACGAAATGTATTTGAATTTTTTATTTTACCTATTGGTGTAACAAAACTAGGGAACTAAACCTAGGGATTATAAAGGGCGCACCCAATGCCCTAAGGATATTACGCTCCAGTCAACCGTAAAATACTGAAGTAGGCTTAAGATACTAACCAGTTTTGTGTGGAATCATAAAAAAAACCTTAAAAATTTTACGTGAAATGATAAAACATGATATGTATATTAAAGATTACTTTACTATTTCTGAATGTATTTATAACTAGGTACTCTTTAAGTATACCTTAATAAGTTAAATTTTGAACGAATTTACATATTTTGACATAAAACAAAATATACGTTAAGCGTTTTATCATTTTCATAGGTATGTAGGTACGTTTCGCAGTTCCTGGAATTACATGGGTGTTATATATTTGCCGGGATCCCTTTAGGAACTCGAAGGAACAAAAATGCTAGAAAAGGATACACATTCGATCACGTTAATAAAGTTGTGTAGATCTAAAAAGGCGTCGAGTAATTGAAAAAATATTAACATTTTTTTCTATTACCAGGCGAAATAAAGGATTACTTATCTCCATTCATCACATCAAGTGGACAATAATGTTTTTTAATAGTAGTGACAAAATTGGACATTAATGACCATTGTGTTGGATCTTTCAGACCTTGAGAAACGGATCTCCCCATGTTAGTGGTGTGATGAACTTACTATGTTTAAGTACATTTAACGTAGTATTTAAATAGCAAAATAATGAAGATAGTGATGATGAAATTCCCAGTGTTTTATTCCATGGAAATAACGTGGTGTGATGGAGCCTGTAGAAGGAAACTTTGATGCTTAGGGGTAAAATTAACATGCTTACCGTACTGGTACAACCAGGGAAGTGTAGACAGATGGGATCCTCGGGCCAATTCTTCGCTACATAAAAATGGAAGTCCCACACTTTGTTGTTTAGATATGTTTGAATCGTTTGATGAAACTTGAAACAGACAAAGGGAATATTATTAACATTTAGTCATATACACGTATGTATTAAAATATATTTGTTTATTCTGTAGTGAAATTTAATAATTAAATGCGCGTGTGTTATATTACAGTCATATTAGTTGCAGCGCTAACGCCGTGACCATTCACTACAGCCCTACCTACAGATACAGTAAGAAAAAAATAATAGTACTCTTTATTGTACAACTAACAAAAGAAATAATAAGACAAACAGGAAAAGGTTAAGGAAATATGGCGGTCTTGTCGCTAATAAGCAATTTCTTTTAGGCAACACTGGATCTGTGAAAAACAATCTAGGTGCACATAATAATAAAAGAAAAAAAGATGATAAAAAGACCAAAAATTTGCAATAATATAGTAGGAAGGAGCTTAGAGACAATGTGTAGTATAGGCTTATTCTGATAAGAAATAAATTAGTAATCAGGTGTAAAAAATACTAAGTAGGTATATTAACAAACCTAACAAAATTATAAAATGATTAATGGTTTAACTATTTTTACCGCATTGTTATTAATGAAGGGCGAACTTAATTACAAATGACATATTCTACCAGTTAACGCCATTTTTTACTAGGTATATAACTACTAAAATAGGTTTTGTTTTTGTTAAAATTATGCATTTTCGAAGTTAAATATTTGTCTGTGTCTGAGCTCAAAAGACAAAGCGATATAATAAAAGATGCATTAAAACTGTAGTACGCTTACCCCAACTAAGCTCCTCGTATTGAACTTTAACGGATCGATATCTAAGCCTTTAAGTTTCAGTTTGAAAAGATTGCGGCAATCTTTTAAGCAACGGCTTATGTATTTATTATTTTGTAGTTACTAACTAGAAGGTATTGTTATTCATCATGGATACGAATGAAAACTCATTGAGTATTTGTGTTATAAATTAAATGAATCTGTGATTAATCATTATGTTTTACATATCTATCTTTATGTAGAATATAAGTGGAGAAATAATGTTTTGTTAAATCATTTTTCCAGGTTTTTTTCTTGATATCGTTCAATAGGCAGACATAGGCTCCGTGCTCCAGCAGCATAGAAGAAACCACCAGCACTGCACGACCAACTTTTTTACTAACGCTTTTGTCCAAAGACAAAGTTTACCGTTTAACATTAGGCGTGTCTATTATCATTTTGTCTATTGCTTCCATAAATCGGAGATAAATAGCATTTCGGGTTATGGAATTACAGGCAAAATAACAATAAATATCTTATGTTTGTAAGGAAAATAACTGTTATATTTTCTTACCTTTAGAGATTCAGGCATGTATTGCACTAAGAAATCGGCTACCGCTGGGAGCTCATCTTCTGTTACCAATCGGAAGTTTTTCCCCTCGGGCACGATTTCCATCTCTGAAACAGATGAGAGTTGGTTTTTATCATACTGATAAATAACGGGATTGTTGGAATAACAAAGAATATACATATGTATGTTTATAAAGATAACAAAGATTGTGTACATTTGTTTATAAACAACAAAGTTGGGAAATAAAAAGAACTCATCATTAAACAGTTACCTTAGAGGTAATAGTCTACGTTTAGTTTGATAGGAATAATATTAAAGTTCTGATTATTTTTTGCATTCTCTTTTATTCGCATTTTTCAACAATAGCAATGACATATTCTGTCGCAAGCTGTTTAATATTTGTATTACCTATAACCTACTTAGGTCCTATTGTTATGCGCGGCTATTTGCTTAACAAGAAGAGACTTAGAGTACACTTCAACATTATGCTCCAACGAGTTTGTTTGTATTAATAATATTCTTTAGCTAAAAGCGCGACTGTTGATCGAGTAATCCTGGGTTCAATCGCACCTAGGACGTCTCGAACAGCATTACAGAAATTATTAGATTTTATAGCAGAAATTTCTAGTAGTAGTTCGGAGTCTGGACGTGTTCCCGTTGCATGGCAATAGGCTCATCCCCTATTCCGTGGTGGGACCTTTGTTTTTCTTTTTTTTCACATTTAGCCTAGCAAATAGGCAGACGGGCCACC
>DWEC01002169.1:0-12076 GCA_018245735.1 Microceris miodesmiata
GTTATTTTATTATATGATAAGCTAGCGTTTGGCCGCGAGTCCGTTTGGTGGAAAGCGCAGACGCGCCTAAAAATAGAATAAGTGTCCCTTGAAAAAGCCTATTCACCCTCGCTTAGAATACCCACCTCGATAATAGTACTTATGTATTCGGAAATACTGGAGTCGGTTGTGTGCTTCACTCCTTAGATATCCGAATACGAAACGTGAATTCAGACCGTTTCGTTTTGGCAAATGGGATATTTAAATGATAAGAAAGCAATATTGAATATATTTTGGTATTATATATCACGATTATTTATTAATTATTACATTTATCGCGGTCTGGTATGACTATCTGGTTGAGCCACAAGGTAGTATAAGCACATCTAAAGACTGCTGTCTCACGTGTGAGGAATAAACGACGACGCGAATGAGAACTCAGGGCTCTTATTGTCTTGTTCTTTCAACTATATTTATTAAGATATATAAAAACGCGTTTAATTAAAGCTATATGTTTATATTTGATAATCATCGACTTTACGCATGACTAGGACAATGCTGTGGGATTCCAATAGTCAATATTATTTGGTCTTGCAAGCCAGTAGAAACAAAAGAAGACGACAATTATAAATAACTAAGTTAAGACGTATAACCAGTTCTTTATCTCTTCTTTAGACGTAAATAGCTAAGCATAGCCAGAAATACCGTTTGCCATTTCATTTTACTATAATTTTAACTCATAATTTAATGAAAGCTACATAATATACATAATCGTGGATAAATTACATAATGATAATATTATACGAAATTATACACTTGCATGTATACTCTCGCTTAATTATTTCATTATTTTAATGGTATTTGAATTGTTTTATAATGGTAATATGCTTCATAACAAATAATTTACTAACATAAATTCGTCGAACCTTCACTGTTGAAGCTAATTTAATGGACATTTTTAATTGCTCAGTATATTGGTCTCTTCCCATATGACGTGAAGGTTTTAGTCCTGTGTAAAGAAACTCGGTGAATGAGACAAATTTTCATTATATTACAGCTGACCCAGAAGACCAGCGACTATCGATCGTGGGGTCCTAGTTTTGATTCTTGGTAAGCTTCTATTGGGTTATTCTAACTTGGAATTCCCAATAGGACCAGAGAAGAGTACCTATGTGTCAAACTCACTCACTGTTCCATATTGGTACGTAAACGTAACTGATGAAATATAGGAATACGCACACAATACATACTACTATTCTACGATTAACTGTTCGCAGATAACAGGCGTGATGTTACGTCCTTATTTTAAGCTACTTTTTAAAATTGTCTAAGCGTGCTCTGTGTGTTGGGTGTTGGGTTTTCAGATGTTTTATACTCGTATACATGAATAATATTATGTACTCTTTCTCGTTTCCGCTAATTAAGGACGTTATTCATGTATTAAACACCCCAAATATTACCAAAACATCCCAGAAATTAAACTGCTTTTATCAACTTGCGTCCCCGAAACAATTTCATTAACTCTCAGCTAATTATAGAGACGGGACGAAAGCGTAAAAGCGTATAAAATGAAGTAATGACTGTTGGATTTTCACGTTTACAAAATGTAAGAAAACGTAACGTCACGTCTGTTATTATTCAAGGGGTAGGCAGATGAGTGTAATATACTCTCACGTTTCAGCAATTACGTTTACGTTCTACCATCGAATATCCGGTGAGCCTTTTACGAGTACCATACGCCGAGCACAAATCCAGATTCCCTTAAGGGTAACCAGAGAGCCTCTGAGATAAGAATAGGTGCTAGATAGGCACTCTAACCTGTTACTACATAATATTTACTAGTGCGACCGTAGGTTAAACAATGGCTTTTCTCCGTTTTATTTACTTAGATGCCGTCAAAAATCGTTACGGGCCGTAAAACTGGTTTATTAAACATCCAGTAGAAGGGTTAAGAATGAGTCTTACATTGTGGGCACAAAAGACATGAACGGGTTGAAGTGTCTTGGGTCTTACGAGTAAGACTTAAAATCCTAACAAAGAATCTCCATTTTGAACAGCTTTATCAGGTTACATTTTCACGACAAGTTCGTAAGTCTCGGCAGCTAATTACAGAGGGATGAAAATAAAGAGGCGTTGAAGGTGACATTAAATGCCTGGAGGTTGTCATTCCCAAACTCCGAGCTACTACTGGAATTTCAGGACAGAAAAATCCGAAAGTACTCCATTCGGCATTTGAACCCCGAACCGTTTGATCAGCAATCGCGCTTGCTACCACTCGACCAAATTATATTTAATTATACTCAAGTTTATATTTATGATTTTTTTTTTATATAAGTGTGTACAATACATTTGTGAATACGTTTCTTTTGATATTGAAGCATAAAAAAATATGTGTTCGGTAAATTTTTTTTATTTGTAAAGTGAAATATGAAAAAAGATATTGCCGTTAGTGTCGCGAGAAAAAAACACATCAGTGAACGAAAAGATAAATTATGAATGACACAGCAGATATGTCTTTCATTACATCCCAAAATTTGTAATATAAATTTAGAACTCACCAAACTCCGAATATTATCAAATTCATGTTAGACTTCATTAGGGACTCCATCAACTTGTAATTTCAGAACATATTCATTAATACCCGTCTAATTACAGGCGTTGCCAAAGTTGGGACGCCAGTATTTAATATTTGCTTTTGGAGGCTCAACATTTACGGGGTAATTGTGGTTAATAGACAAGTAGTAGAATTTTTGGTAATTGGTATGTAACGACGGATGCAGTATTTTGGGTTGAAGATAATAATAGAACTCATTTTTAACGATATCTGACAATGAAGTATTTATTGGTCAGAAACAACTAGTTTTACATTTCACATTAAAGTCAAATTGTTCCTAATTCATACTTATGCACTATTTGTATTTAAATCTATCGGTATTTTTATATTTTAAGATGTACTTTCTCATAACTAAGCACAGTAACGACTTGACTGTGTACCTCCTGGGGGTGGCGACT
The DNA here is from genome assembly GCA_018245735.1 of Microceris miodesmiata. Taxonomy (NCBI): domain Eukaryota; kingdom Metazoa; phylum Arthropoda; class Insecta; order Lepidoptera; family Hesperiidae; genus Microceris; species Microceris miodesmiata. Next base: position 2,992 of record DWEC01002169.1, read on the forward strand.
TCCAGGTTGAAAAACGCGGTTATAAACACTTGGAAGAACCGCTAATGTGAGGGTACACATTATACATACATATGTACTACATATGTATACAAATACGTACTTATTTATACATTAATATTAATGTGTTCCGGGGGAGAAGGGGGTAAATCTTCGTACATTTCCTTTGAACAACTTAGTTAAGCCTCCCCAAATAATGTTACGCTTATTAGCGGTGTATTGATCACCGTCAAAATTAATATTCCATATTCGTAACACTCATAACTAGACCCGATGAAATGACGAGAGAACTTTCCAATATAACGACCAGACTTAACAGGAAATTCGTTACGAAGCTTGTACGTTACAAGAATTAGTTATAGAGAAAAGTGAAACACACCTGAAGTTCAGTCTATACTGACAAGTTAAAAGTGCAGAGCTTACAATCGCAAACAAGATATAATAAACGGCTGCATTAAGCGTGGAAACCCTTTCTTGTCTGTAACGGTAATGTGTGCTTTAACGCTATTTAAAGTAATTTTGAATAACTACACCTTAATTCGCTTTTAGTGTTTCAAATATTAACGTTTAACGGATCGATTCTCTACAAAGCATATTGGATAGCAAGCTTTTATTTAGGTACAGTCAAATTAATTTAACAATGGATAACTGGATTAAGGTAACTAAAAAACTGACGAAGATATTTATCCAGAAAGAGGTTTCAATGTTCTATTGCAGAGCATTAGATAGCTTGGGATATAATATAGCTCAGTTATTGCAATATGCGTAGAAAATTGTTTCTATGATTTTAATCTGTCCACGGTAGAAACAGTAGAAAACATCATTATATATGATCGGGATAGAAAGAATGTATTTCTACTGGTTAGAACGAAATGCTCTAACAGGTATTAAAATTAATCAAAAATAACCAATGATAAATATCGCTGTCATCATTACAATTATTATTATATTTTACTCAGTGATGAGAAAAAATGTTTTTCATATAAACACGACTTTAATTTTATGTAACGTTTTAATATTTGTGGAAATTTAAAATATGTGTCACCTATTATAATTGTATTTAATGATTTTCTATTAAAACTAAATATTTTGCCGTGCTTAATTGGATTGTCGTCACAACGAAAATAACTAATGACAAACTAACTTATACGTATAAATCAAAAATAAATTCTTATCAGTATAATCCCACCATTGGCTGTAACAGATGTCCCAGCGGTAATTACTAGAATGCTGATAGACCTGAACCGTTTCGTGCCAGGCACCGCGTTGCACCGCATTCAATCTATGACACGATAGCTCATAGTAGTGTATTTTGATATATCTATATTATGACGTGGAATGTTTGTACTATTGAAGTAAATTTTCGCACTAGTAGTAGGTTTTTTGTACTAGTACTAGTAGTAGAGTATTCTTGCGATTGCAGTAGATACAGACGTTTGGCTAGAGAATTAAAAGTTTATACATAACTACATTTCTAATTATTATTGTATAGTCACATCAAGTGCCTTGTGGAATTGTTCGGATATATGTAGGTCTAAGAGCTGATTTTTGTACGGATTGTACGAGTAGCGATATCTACATAAATACGGCTAGACCGAAATACATAAGCACGAATCGTGAAGTTTTGTATCTGGACATGCCTTATGACGTTGGGCAGCATGGTAGACTACGGTATTAATCCTTCTCATCCTAAAACAAGTCCTGTGTCTATCCGCCGATATTCAGCATGACGATATATTTGTCCCTTAGTGTTTTCTGCGGCAAAAAAAATAATAATATGACATCTAATATTAATATTTTAAATAACATAATTAGATTCTTCAATATTGAACAATGCATTTCTATGGCAATATGTTAAAAATAATGTAATAAATAAAAAAAATATTCTGAAACTACCCTCCTCCGTTTACAATAAACAGTTGCTGTTTAATGATATTTTAAAAGGAGAATACGCCACCAGGTGGCACCACATGGAACAGTTAACATGTTTTGATTGCGCGTTACTACAATTAACGTCTCAGTAATCAATGCAATCAGTACTTCAAATACCTAATTTAATATAATTATAATGTATTTACTATGAATAACTAGGTGATCAATATATTTGAAGCAAAATAACAATAAAAAGGAAAAGTCGACAAAATCGTTGCAGCGGAATTGTTTTCCCAATTTTCTTACTTACCGGACCTATCAAGGATGTTAGATAATCATCAGCTTGGAATATTAGTTCTCCTTTATAACACTTTATAACACAACATACTCTGTATTCTCCCGTGTCTCCTACAGTTTTTTTTCTTCTTTTTATCTTCAAAAATATCTTCAACATGTACAGATTTGCATTTAACGGTAAGCTCTTGGGACAACAGATACAACCGCTATATGATCCCGAGCTTCGTAATTTGTTATTGTAACGAGGCAGCTATTAAACATAGCATGCGCAGTTCTAAATATAATATGTAGATTTTTACTCGTATCTTTCTTATATCAAGGCTATTTAGGTTTTAAAAATAGCGCACGCTAAGAGAACCGCATTGAACTCGTGTATAAGAACCCAAAGAGGGCCTGCGATCGTACATGTCCAATTCTTTTTCACATTCAAGTATTACAAAATATACAACACGACAAAGTCAATACTGGACTTAAAGTAGTGCGTCTTTTGCTATTTACATAATTACTTAGGTTCAAGGATTCGCCAAGTCCCAACAACGATTGAGAAGGTTACGTGACGTTGCAAGGATCCTACAGTCTGGGAAGGTGCCAAGTTTGGACGCCAAGGCCACTAAATCGATAGCAACTTAAGTAAGACGTGTTGGTTGTGGGTCATGTTGAATTCTTATTATTTTATAGAAGAATGAAAAGATAAAAGATGATTGGTTTGTAAGTTTAGAGATATTTGGCATTCAGTGCCTTCAGCACACGCCGTATTAGCCCTAGCGCAAGCATAATTTAAAAATGCTTTATATCTCGGTCTAACTTAGGTCTCTATAAGTATCATCGTTCTTTAACTATATTTAGAACAGGCTATCGGCGCCAAGTTGACCGCTACTTGGCCCATACAAAGGACTTTGCGCAACCGTCCTAAATTTGTACTGAAGTGGAAGGCTATGCGGGAGGGTCTATTATTCAAAGCTGAGATATTCGAAATAATGGTTAAATCGATACCTTTCTACCCATTGTATTATATTACTTTGATTTACTGAGAGCACGAATAAATGTAATACAATTAGGAATAAGAAAAAACACTTTATTTTTATATTTTATATTTAAGCTAATGTGTTCTTTTGAATTATGCCAATAAGGGTATACATTGTCTCATTAATATATTTTATAAACGTTATATTTTAGGTATGTTTTATTTTTGATGATACATTTATATAAAGAAAATTACTAGAGAAAATGAAAACTGAAGATAGCTTTGTGTTTTTAATTTATATTGCACCTTTTTTCTCCTAATTGCGTCGCTTTACACTGTATCCTTTTTTAAGCTATCAAAAACATTGTTTAGATATACTATGAAAATTGTTTTTGTTTGAACGCGAATAAAGTCCTAAGGGCATCACATAAATATCGTATCCATCTAATGACTCTACAAGAGTAAAGTTGCAAAATGGCCAAGACGAAGTCTCACTGCAATTGTTGAAGTGTCAAAGTTTGGAAGCGCTGAGATAAAGTGTTCGTAAATACTTAATGTTTGAAATGTAGTTCAATCATAATCTCATTTAATATTCTGAAGCTTTCAAATATCTAATATAAATGCATGTCAGCGACAACGTTTATATCACAGTGGGGAACAGCGTTATTCCCAGTTTGGTGACATCAGAATGTGTTACCAAGTTCGGAAGTTAACGACCTGTAGGACTATCCATGTATTTAGGAATCTATACACTGAAAGGTTTGTTTGACAAACCGTTTGGACACTTCAAGGTTGACTGGTAGAGAACGGTAGAAGGCCTTAATTCCACCTTTTGTACAAATTATCTAGATTTTATGTATAACAGTAAGGAGTAAGTAAATACATAAATGTATTAAAGAACGTTATTTGATGTCCTTTGATGAATTGGTGTTTTACATATTATTATTCTTTAATAGTTTTAAAATATTATGGGGTACATTTGATTGAAACGTATATTGTTAATTTTGGAACTCAAAAGTTACCGTGACATAATTAAAATATATTAATGAGGCCTAACATCACGCCTGCAATCCCCGAAGGGGTAGGCAGAGGAGTGTGTAGTATACTCCCACGTTTCACTAATTATATTTAAGTGCCATGGAATGGGTGGTGAGGTGGTGAAATTCTAAATTAGAAAAATCCTATAGTATTTGACCTGGGATTCGAACCCAGGACCTCCCAATCGGCATTCGTTACAACCACTCGACAAACAAGGCAGCCAAATAATGTACTAAATCAGAAAATTGATGGAACCTGTATACAATATACTATACGTTTATTGCGTTTCACACAATATACTACTGTATAAACTTGAGCAATATGGAATAAGAGGGCCTGCTCTCCAATGGATTACTTCATATCTTAACAATAGATTGCAATGTGTTGAAATCGCTAAAATAAATAAAAAGAATGAACTTATACAGTCTAGATCGTCATATAAATGTACTGAGACTGGCGTCCCCCAAGGAAGTGTTCTTGGGCCTCTTCTATTCCTTCTTTACATAAATGATCTTCCTAATGTGACATTATATCGTAGTATACTTTTTGCAGATGACATTTCAATTATTATGACTTTTAAAAATAAACTTGACATTAACCAAATTAAGTATGACATAAATAGAACCATTAAAGCAGTAATAAACTGGTTGACATGCAACAATCTTAATATCAATTTATCCAAAACTAATTTTATTAGATTTAAGACGAAAAACAAACCGGACATAAATTTAAGTATAAACTATGATGGCCAATCAATAACAGAAGTAGTAAACACTACATTTCTAGGTATAACTGTCGACTCCTATCTCACTTGGGCTAATCATATAGATAAGGTGTGTACAAAACTAAATAGATTTCGCTATGTTCTCACGAGACTCTGACAAACCGCATCAATAGAGATCGCTCTTACTGCATACCATAGATATGTAGCCTCTAATCTTAAATATGGATTGTTACTATGGGGATCTGAGGCAAATTATAAACAGAGTATTTCTGGCTCAAAAAAATGCATTCGCGCCATATGTGGCATTCCTCCATATGAGTCGTGCAAGCCACTATTCCAAAAATGAAAACTGATCCCTATATCTGTAAATATCTATTTAGCCCTTGATTCTTACATTTACAAATACTTACTGGCATTGAGTGTGTCATTCTCAACACACTGAAAAATGTTTTTGGCATCAACTTCAATTTTATTTCCTTCTATAGCACTTATTTGGACTTCACATGGAATGATGTCGTCTAGTCTCGGTGGTGTTTTTTTCACATTTTGAACTGGTTTACAATTTTTACGTCTAAGTCCTTTTTCTCCTTGCAAATCACAAATCTTTGATTCATTCACAATTATGGGAGACAAGAAAGATTTTGTTTCCGGAGCTTCAACAGATCCTGCGGTAAACGTTAATTTCACTGAAGGAACCTTGGATTTCCTTCTCAAAATATTGGGCTTTTGGAATTTTCTTTTATTTATATTTTTATCATGTGACACAAACATCTTTTTTGCTTATTGTCCCATTTGATTTCGCCTGCAAATCCATAAGAAATTAAGCTAGTGAAAACTTTTACATCATTTTGATGTACTTCGCTATATTGTGTTGTGGTAACAACTCTGACATAAAAGCAATGTTTAGAAAAAATAATTTCGCGATGCGCAATAATACAGTACCTTAATAATTGTGTTTATGAAATGAGGATACGAAATTTATGCTTATTGTTGTTTATATAACTATGTAAAAAGCAAAGAATATGGCATAAAATTTTATAATCATTTTGTTTTCTTTTCGCTGCTCTTAATTGTGTCCCAACAAAATAAGGTTATATTACGACGTTTTTTTAATCTAGCCATTAATCATGCGACTATGGTGAAATATAATTTACAGCCATCTATGTAGATAAGCAATTATTCACAATTTTTGTTTCTTCCCAAGGAAGTTGGAAAGTGCGCTTGTTCAGTTGATTAAATGTACAATTAACTAGATGCTGTAATATGAATTACAACTATTAATATACATTACTAAGAAAAGAGAATTCCTTTTTAGTCTTGAAATCTTATCTATATTTTAAGGTGTTGATAGAACTACATTTACCTTTTTACAATTAAAAACATCTCAACAGATGCACACATCCATGGTCAATAAATTCATAAACTGAAGGATTCTTTTAGCACTATCATCGGTTGTCACTTGTCACTGTCAGAGTAAATGCTAAGCACTAAATACATAACGGTAACAACGCATGCCGACTCTGTGTACTGAACGAGAGTAAAACATTTTAAAGAAATAAATAAGCTAATTAATATGGAGCTAAGTGAAGTAATTAACAATATAGATGATATCACGGACCCATGTGCAATGGAAACAATTTTAATGTATGTTGACTACCTACAAGCTCAAGATGAAGCATTTATAGAGGTGGAAGTAAAAAAATGAACCTGTATAGTAAAAAACTTTTATATTATAATATACACCTAAATAATACGTTTTTTAATGTCATGAAATAAACTTTATTTCAGCTCCTAATGGACAAAATACAGTACATGGAAGTAACATGGGCACAACCATGGTATCAACAATCTAAGAGCTTAACTCGACCTGTATTACCCGCTTATAATGAAAATGGAGAAAAATTTCGAACAGATAAAATTTCCAAAACCGAAAGCGACCAAATACATAGTAATTGGCGAAAGTTTAGAAAGGTTTGCATGAGTTCATTAATAGTTACTCCTACTGACTTTTCTTATTTACTTAGATTTATGTTTTTACAGTTCATAATATATAGCACTATGTTGAAAATAGCACTGCATAAATTAAAATTCTAATAACCAACCTTATTTTTCTGTAGTGATTGCACATCTTTATTTTGTCATGTCATTATTTTTTTTGTACATAGGAATTTAATATACCAAACACACCAGAGTGTTTTGCACGCTGGAAAAATACAACCAAGAGTCGAAGTCCACATACACCTGAGGAATGTGTCCGACGCTTTGTCACTGCATACTTATCCCAAGGTCTAGAAAGAACTCTGTATCAGGTGTATAAACATATAGTGACTCACTATGGGAGTCCCGTTAAAGGGCATTACTCGATGCAGGAGGAGAAATTGCTGGAAGTTTGCTTTTATCATAACCCTCGAAATGCTGTACCTATATTGTCTATGGTTCTTGGTAGAGAACCTAGAGGTATATACAAGAAATTAGAAGAACAATTATGTGGTAAGTGTTGTGTACCTTCAACATTAATAATTTTTCATTACTTACCTATCTGTACACCAAGTCCCTTATAGGACTTAAGGGACTGATCATGATTAATAATTATAACTTAGGGACACCATGATAATAGCATTGAGAAACAAATCTGGTTCCCATCTAAGAGATACATAGGTCTTATATTCTGCAATAAAAAAATGAAAGAAAATATTAAAACTATTCTAACAAACTGAAACTATTCTATTAAATCAAATTATTAAGGTGATTTCACACTGCGTGTCTGCTTTGCATTAAAAGTAGTAACCGACAGAAGGTTCAGTTTCGGCCAAGAAATCTAGTTTCAGCCTAAGTTTCGTTTTTGCCAAAAAATGGCCAAACCTTTCGGCTGCACCGAAAGTTCGCAGCTGTTCGTCACTGTAAGGCCATAGAGGTAAGGCTATGTTTTATTATTACTTGTTGTCACTTTGTATTTCTGTTATTACTTATTTCATATCAGTGACAATTATTAGGTATTGATCTTGATTTCATTGAGTTTTATTTTTAAGTGACGAATAAAAGAGGTTAGATATATTAAATACAGATTTTAATTTTCCTTGGATTCGCATGTTTATATGTAAGTGTTGTTGAATTACACTTTGTGTCCTGATTTGCTATTTTAACATTATTTATCAATTAAACGATTAAGTAGGTAGGTGATAATTTCGCTATGTGGGAGCCATTATTTAATTGATTTTATTTAACTATGTGGAAAATGGGAATGTGTAGGTATAGTTCTTGCGAATAAATAATCCAGTCAGTCATCCCGCCTCGTCCTTTCCCGTTTATCGCGCGTGGTGAGATAATAAAAGAAATATTCATCCGTTTTTAATTTTCAATAAACAATAATACGAATACAAAATGAATGTCCTGAATTATATAAATCCAGGACAAATGGCATATCCATGTTCATGACATACAAAAATTTAAATATAGTTGTTATATGATTTGTTGATTGTCTTATTTTTCATTTAACTCTATTTAACTGTTGGTATAAATAGAATATACAAATAAATGTGTAAATATGATTGTTATAGTGAAGCATACTCTATGCTTCGCATTATGTGTCTTGCAAAATTTAAAATACGCTTGATTTCAGTATGCAATAGAAATGTTAAATATGTTTAAGTAAGTTTTGGTTTCGGCCGAAACTAAGAATGAGGCCGAAACACCTGTTTCGGTCAGATACTAATTAAAAGTCACATCAGGTTCAACCAGTAAATATAGGACTTTGCAAACACTTTCCTTTTCCTGTATTCAGTGACTTTAATTCTCAAAAGACTGAAAGTTTATATGTTTATGGTATATTTTTATTTATCTTTAAATTAATTAACAACTGCATTAATTTATTAATTAATTAATGTGGCAATAGGCTTACCTCCTATTCCATAGTGAAACATAAACATAACCAATGAAACATGGGAAGGTCTTTTAACATACATTAGTTAACTGTTGTTTAACAGTAGAAAATTTTATACACACACAAAACACACCACGCAGTCACACAACACACAGATACACAATTCACATACACACAACACACACACAGAACACACAATACACACAGACACAACACATAGACAAAACCCATAGACACAATACACAAGAACACACAGGCATAGACATTCATTCACACGCCCATGCACATGTGAGAAAGAAGATCCATATAAAGA
>DWEC01002170.1:0-12072 GCA_018245735.1 Microceris miodesmiata
ATATTAAGAGGGTTAAGACCATAGTCTGCCACGTTGGCCAAGTGCGGGTTGGCAGACTTCACACACCTTAGTAAATATATATTTTTTTTTTATAAATTCTAAGGTGTGCAGGTTTCCTCACAATGTTTTCCTTCATCGTTAGCAAGTGATATTTAAATTTAAAACGCACTTTTGTAAAGAGGTGCGCGCCATGAGTTTGAACCCGGCACCCCTGGAGTGAGGGGCTGAATTCTTAACCACTAGGCTATCACTGCTGTATAAATTACATACTTTATATTTTTTTCGATGTATGCAAATCTACCATTTTTTTAATTGAATATTTTTTTCATCTCAAGGTTTAATTAAGAGCACGTGGACTGGGGCAGCACGTATAATATATAAAGATCCATATAAAAGTGCTACATTAACGAACATTAATCTAGGATGTTAAACTGATATCAAATATCTAGTAGTTGACACTGTAATAAATTTACGTACATGATCTACTCAGTCGACAGGTCAGAGGTAAACTGGTTCTCATGTAATATGAGTAGGTGTGTTAAACATATTTGACCCCTTTGTTCCACACGATTAATATCAATCTTGACAATGAACTTCAATTGCCTCGAATAAAGGAAGTGTCTAGTTTATTGGAATCTTTGATATTATTATATTTTTTTTAATTGTGGTAAATTTGTAGATGGATTTATATGACCAATTTAATATGAAGCTTAATATAATATTTATAGGGTTATTATTATTATTTCTTGCAATTATTGTTTTAATTACTGTTTGTTTAATGAACCGTTTCACTTTCAATTAAATTCATTACAAGTGACGTTGTGACGAATATTTTGACTCTGACTCTTGTCAGAATACGGAAGGAGTAGGTACTGCATTTTGAGTATTTTGGAAAACATTAGAATTTGTGAGGTAGTCATACATAATAAGCGCTAGTGCGGAAACATAATCCTTAGAGGTAGTAACGCGCTTATGAATAACACGCATCAGTAGATTTCTTTTCTTACCCGCATTGATTTTCCCCTCCTCTCATAACTGACTTCACAAAATCATACGCGTTTTCAAAATATTACGTCACTCGGTCGCTCTAAGAACATGTCCTGAAGAATCTCTGCATCAAACACTTACTCATGAAATTATCTAAGGCGTGGGAAAATTTCAAAGTACCTACTTGAAGACGATGAGTTTAAATATCACAGCCAGTATGTCAGCTGTCTGGTGACCGTGGTACAGACTCTATTTAATTTGGGGTCAAGATGGCCCTATGTGCTATTCCAAGACATTTCTTGACTTATTTATCTCATTCTAAGCATCTCCTTTCTCATTCCAGGTAGTGTTGGTGTTCATTCTGAGTATAGCATCGCTGATCATCTACTTTATTGACGCGTCCAGGTAATATACTTTCCACAGTCCAAATTCATTAACAATTGTATACCTAGACGAAATATTAATTACAAAATATCTTACGATACCGCTGAAATCATAAGGAATACGTGAGTGAAAGCCAATTAAATGTGACCCGACTGTTTGCTGATGATAGTTATATGTTGTGAAGCTTGTAGATGGTCAAATATGATCTATATTGGGCGGATTGTTCGTGATTCACAATATTGTTACACTGATTGGGACACAAGATTTTTTTGAGTTCAATTCGCTAACGCAGCTTGACGCACACTATTTTGAAACAGTGTCATAGACTTTGATCTATTATATATGTTTATATATACATATATGTATTTGTGTGTTAATCTGTATCCGCAATGCCGCTAATATCGCTTGCTTTGTTCCACGTCCTACCATCGCACTACTGACGGTACGTTGGTTGACCGGCCGGATCAAATTTGACCGTGTACAAAACTGGGCTTATGTTTTCTTTGTCAGCTGAAACTTGTATTTTAGATGTTGGCTTTTCCGTGATATGTTGTCTGTATGTATGTATGTATGTTGTGCACAGTCGTAGTATATAATCACGTTGTGTTACGAGTGTCATACGGTTTCCTGGTTTCAGTGAGGAGGTGGAGCGATGCCAGAAATGGAGTGACAATATCACACAACAGATCGACCTTGCCTTTAACATATTTTTTATGGTCTACTTTTTTATAAGAGTAAGTATATTTTATCAATGCTTTAACGTGTTAATGACAAGTCTTCTCAGTGACAATTCAAATGCAACGACATGGTGAAATTACGATGAAATGTATATCGCACGTATGTACTTGAAGATGGCTTATTAGAAGATGATAGAAGCCTTATATGGAATTTAAGAACTAGAAGAACTAGTAAAAAAAATTATTAAATGTTAATATTACATTTCATATTAACATTACATTGAAAATTTTTCGGATTAAAGTTTTAATCTCTAAAATGGCATACATAAATATATACAAATCATCAATGATATAACTGAGCCATGTGGATCAGTTGTAGAAATATTCTCTAAATACTGCCTCTACACGCTTGTATCGCTTTGTAGAACAAGATATATTATGGATAAAATTGATATAAAGAACTAACGAACCCTGCCAGTGTTTTGGGAACCATGCCTCGCAAGGATATTTAAGATGATTTTGTTTTATAAATATTTGTTTCATTATTATAATTTATGATATTAGCCATTTCTAAATGTGTAAAATTAAGATGACTAAAAGAGTGAACTGAGGAGTTATTAAAAAAGGATAAAAAAACTAATGAATATATTGAAATTGAAAATTATTTTGCCTATTTTTGTTACAGTTTATAGCAGCTAGTGACAAACTGTGGTTCATGCTCGAGATGTATTCATTTGTAGATTATTTCACGATACCCCCATCCTTTGTATCAATATACCTGGATAGAACGTGGATAGGTAAGAATTGATCTACTATTTAGCTTTTTTTTATATTTGAGAGAAAGTGCCTTAGAAGGATTAATTTATTTAATTGCAAAAATATGTTGGTTCCATTGTATATTATTTATAATTCATTTATTTAACTATTCACAAGTACGGGGTGAATTTATAGCATTATTAAAATATTTTACTTATTAAATTTCTCAAAAAAAGTAACTACGTCCGGCGTGTAAAAATGTAACTACGTTTGTGTTCTTGCGACTTTCTTTAACTAGTTACTTGAAAGTTGAAAAATTGTTTGACGTCCAGAAACTAAACTAAAATGTCTCAAAACCTCACTACGTGGGGAAAGAATCCGCATATAATGCTTATGCGGCATTGGCAAATAAGAAATTTAGTACATTTTGATTTTAATTTGTAAAGGTATGTACATATTAAAACATATTAAGGTGTATATGCGCTTTCCTAATATTTCACAATCTTCGTTTCCAGGGCTAAGGTTTCTCCGAGCTCTACGCTTAATGACCGTGCCTGATATTTTGCAGTACCTCAATATATTAAAGACATCCAGCTCAATTCGTTTGGCGCAATTAGTTTCTATATTTATATCCGTGTGGTTAACAGCAGCCGGCATCATTCATTTGGTGAGTATTTCGTACACTCGTATCACCAATAGATCATAGATCATTGTCACTCACACGACAGACAAAACTAACTGCACAAAATACACCGCCTGTCTATGAGTCTACGTTAAACGGATCTATTCTCGTGCTAGGAAATTCAAAATGCTCCTTTCAGATATGATATAGTAATTATATACTGACGATTATAAATTATAGAGAACGCAATTGCAAAACTTGTGTATGTAAACAAATATCAGTCTGACGATGTCAAACGGTGTCGTACATAAATATGTAATGTCTCTATTTCAGCTGGAAAATTCTGGGGATCCGCTGGAATTTGACAACGCACAATCGCTGTCTTATTGGACGTGTGTGTACTTTCTTATAGTCACCATGTCCACCGTAGGTTATGGTGATGTGTTCTGTCATACTGTACTTGGCAGGACGTTTTTAGTTTTTTTTCTCCTCGTCGGCTTGGTAAGTTTCATTTCATTTGTTTACTTTTATAAATCTGTCTACTTGTGTAATAAATTGTTGAACTTTAAATAAAATCAGGTTCACATAATATATAAATTTACGAGTCTATAATGTTTGTAACTTCCTTGCAAGGAGAGGCAAGTTATCATAACTACTGTTGTTATGTCGATCAAAGACTGGAACGACATGGCTCTCTTGCTTCCGCAATATTGCGACTAGCCCGTCGAACCGCGCTACGCTTGCGATTCCTTGCATACAAAGCTGTATTGATAACAAAGCAAAAGGAAATTAATATAATGATTTGTAATAAGATAACCATAGCTCACATGGGACTTGGTAGAGGACTGTACTGATCTAACGCACAGCTCGTTGAATGATTGTAAGCCTGAATAGTGCACCTACTAGAGCATGCCAAGTTACTTCGGTTCCGATACGCCGGGCGCGCCCCGCCCCGCCGGGGCCGCCGACGCAGTCGCCGCTCAGTGTATAATCTTCTAACTTCTCGACCGCTTTCGACGGAGCATCTCTTGTAACTTAAAACGAGCTTCACTTCCAGCAATATTTTCGATCGCATGGATGTTTTCTTTTTCTTTTGCTTTGTTATGTGATTACCACGAATGTGCTGCCGGAGTATCTCTAAGCTTAACTATTGGAGATGAGTACATGGGGACAGTGGTCCGAGACGAGCCACGTAGATTGTCGGAGTGGAGGCGTCCTGCCGAGTGCCGTCGCTGGCGCCCCGCCGCGCGCCGGCTTCCCGCGCCGCGTCCCTCCCCTCCCACCTCGCGATCTGCATGCGCACCTGTGCCTGGCTGTGTTCAGTTGCTCACATCACCGGTAGACACACACCTTCCTTTTTTTTTATTTCGCTCCGCTACCGGCTACACTTTACTGTACGTCACCATAGATATACCGAGACTCGAGGTGGACATTGTCGTGCACCACACGATGGTGTCCGCGCGCAGACTCGATGTACGATCGACACCATGGTCTGTTGCAGGCAATGTTCGCTAGTAGCATTCCTGAAATTATAGAGCTGGTAGGAAGTAGGTCCAAGTACAGTGGCGAGCTGAAGCGTGAACATGGAAAAAGGTATCAGTTTGATGTATAAATTGAAACGAAAGTGAAGGCGAATCATTCCGCGGTACGCGCGAATCTCTAGCAGCTTATCGCGCCTGCCGTCCAGGGTGTGAATCGCTCGATCTCTCGAAGACGATGTGAAATCATCAGTTATACAAAAGCTTGCTCAGTGCCGTCAGATGTATTGTGTTATCTACTCGCGTTCACCCGTCGGTCTCGTGGTCGCGCTGCGGGCGACGTGTCGCTCCGGTGCTACCAGCCTGCGCTTTCGAGCCAAGCCCCGGTACTGCCGAAGCGAGCGCCACCCGGCTGCCGACCGCGCCGACCTGCTCGTGTCCGCGCTCTACCAAGCGTCTATACCGAATGCCCATCGTCTTAGTTTAGTATCCGGCAATACCGATTTCTTTTTAAGTTCTGTTCATCGATTAGTTAGCGTATGAATCCAGGCTTTGCATGCACCCGGTCACGAGTCCCGTCACGGCTTGCCGTCACGTAGCTCCCGCTAGCGTAGCTCGGCACGGCACCCAAGTCCCGCACCCGTCCACACCACGCCACAGCCACACGCAGACAGACGACACTCAAGCCACACAGCCTTGTGCGAGCGCGAGGGTTCACGGCCGCGGGCCGGGGGGGCGGGCGCGCGGGGGGGCGGTCACTCACCTCACGGTGTTTGCTGTGTATCGTAGGCTGTGTTCGCCAGCTGGATCCCCGAGATCACGGAGCTGGCGGCGCAGCGGAACAAATACGGCGGCCGGTACAACAAGGACGTCCGCCGCAGGTACCCTGCTCTCACGCCCCCGCTCCACACGGCTTCCTGCCTTCCTACCTCTCACGGTTTCGATCTGACTTGGTTGATTGAATGCGGAGTTTGCTAATGAAATTTATTAATCCTTCACTAGAATCGGTCTCTCGGTGCCGTGGCGCATGCTCGAAGAGTTAGCTCCCGGCGGCCGCGCCCCTCTCCCCGAACACGAGAGACAGGCGCGCGGTCGACCGACGCACTACTACATGCCTTTTTTCGTAAATTACACTCGAGATACCATTGAGCTTTTTAATCCTTCTAACGAGACTAGATCTGGAGAGAGCCGATGTAAAGTTTTGTAATGCTGTCGATGAAGTAGTGTTTGGTTTGTTCGCTTGCACACGATGCCTGTCGCCACGCTGTAGCGCTAGCTCCGGCACCTCGCCACGAGTCCCGAGATCACACACAGCCAGTGCCCGCGCCCGCGCCGCCGCCGCCCCGGCCCGCGCCGGCCGGCCGCCCTGCGCTCCGACCGCCCGCTGTCCGCCGGCCCGCGCTCGCGCCCCGCGCCCCGCGCCGGCTGGCCGCCGGAAGCGGGCCGCCCGCGTCGCTCGCGCCGCCGGCGGCTCCCTTCCTCGCCGGCCGAACACTCACTTGACTTGAATGTGAATGTCTTGTTTTGTCTGTCGGCGTTTAGGCGATATTTGCCAGTTGTATCCCAGAGATAATTGACTTAATCGGCACTAGACCCAAGTATGGCGGCACCCTCAAGAATGAGCGGGGACGCAGGTGAGCCGCTGTCTTCACTCCGTTCCGTTGAATGTATCCGTGTTGTGATATCTATATCTTCCTTTTCCTCTCTTAGCACGCTTCTGTGTTCTCACTTTATCTTTGGCAGGACGCGAGTCCCGCAATGTCTTTGTTTTTGAGTCGGTATTGATTGTAAATTATTATCTTTGGATTGGTTTGAGTTCAGTTGAATAGAAACCAGCAGATAGTGGCTAGTGCTATCGCTCGTCATATAGGTTTCATATTATGTTCTGTTAGTATACAACCGTACGTATTTAAGGAATGTTAATGGTAATCGTAAAGCTTAGTAACGAAGAGATAAATGTTGAGTGGTACCGTAGTGTGTTGTTGGAGTTCTCGTGTGTCGGGCGTCGACAGCTCCTTTCTGTGGGCCGGAGCGCCGGGCGCCGCCACGGGAGGCGCTGTTGATGCGAACGCGACCTAGTGAGTGCCATCCGCTCGCCTCCTTCTGTTCCTCCCTGCCTGCACGTCTGTATCTGTACTGTACTCTTGCTCTTAATGTTGACCCTCTTTACTGTTTTGTTATCTGTATTGTACTTTTAAATCGACCCCCTCGGTAAATTTAGTGTAATGTATTTACGTAAAAATTCATAGAGCGTGGCAAGGCTGTGTGCATTGAGGACATTTTAACGCAAAATTAGCTTAGTTCTCGACATGCCATTCGACATAATATTGACATCATTAGCGACACACAATCATTTATATTAAAGTTTGGATTTATTAATTTAAAAATTATTTGCGGTGTTTTTGCGATCGGTAATTAAAAGGTAGAGATTTATTGCGTTCTACAATACAAATGGATCAGATCCTTTGCCACACCTTAGAGAATAATAGAATGCATGTGCATTTAGTCACTCGCAATGTGCATTTGACCTTTTTTATTCTCAACTGTTTAATTTTCCTCGACGTTTGTACCGACTTTAACTGATCTTCTTCTTCTGTGTTTTGATTTAGATTTTAACCCATCAACCTCCATCATTGTGCCGACACTGTTGACTGTCTGTCCACGCCCACACCTTTGTACATCGTGCTGTGTCTAACCCTTTTTAAGTTGAACTTATAAAGAATTGAGGCTTGATCATAAATATCGACACTGTTTTCGAACATCAGGAACATAATAATTTTAATAAACATAAATACTGAGAGGCAAGCTTTTAATTAAGCTAATTACGTCGCGCGATTAGTTGTTATCTCGTCTAATAGAGAATCTAAAGACAGTAACAGATGTGCGAAATTGTAAATAGTTTAGTACTATTGTGTATATGAATATCATTCCATATTTGACATAGATTTTGGCTGCAGCCTTACCATTACTGTCTATAGATGCGATTTCTTTTACCCATTGACATTTACTTAAAGTCATTGTTTATCGACTTTGAACATGTCGAGTCTATTATGATATCATAAATTAGACTTTTCGTAACGTTGACAATATTATTCACATATTCATTCCGTCTGTCACGTGCCCTTATAGCCCAACTGTATTCGTCATACGTTTTAGTGTGGTAGATAGTTACACAAAACCTGACCGAAACTGAGATTGTTTATTGCTTTGTGACTTACGTTGTTTTAAATTTTCTCTTTACTAATAAATTGTTGTGCAATTTGCAGCTGTATTAAATATTAGTAAGTCACAAAGATATGAACTTATTGATTGTTGTGAATTATGGAGGTTTAACGTAATGTCTTTATTAAGTAATCCATATTAGTCAATATGTGTGGTTGATATTTTTCATAGATTTTTTAGATACTTGGAAAATTAATAAAGACATTGTCAGTCCCGTAGTATTTCTGTCACGCTTCTGTCATCTTTCGTTTTGTTTAACCTTGTTGCGACCTTGTTGCGTTGTCGTTATTACCGTATGTTGTTATTGTACCAAAAAGTCCAATGTTTCATAGTTACGGTCCCAAGTGTTGAACAAAACTTCAAATTGCTACACTTCTTGTGTATTGTCTTATAGTTGTAAGACTTCTGCTTCTATAAGTATTGCTTCATAAATACCTACGTATTGTAATAAAAGCTAAAGTTCAATTACAAATTTGTACATCAAGAGTTTCTTAAACTCTGAAGTGTTGTATATAATTATTCTTCAACTTTACCCTTCTTTCTTTGAACGAATCGAAAGCTCATATTTTCAATAAACTCTAGCTTCAACTGCTTCTTAGATATTTTATTATGCAGTCACTTAATCGTAGTGCAATCTAATATTTTTTTTGTTAATGGTGTTATAATATTTTTGTACATTTTCAGGCATATTGTTGTATGTGGGCATATAACTTACGAATCTGTGAGTCATTTTTTAAAAGACTTCCTACACGAAGACAGAGAAGATGTGGACGTTGAGGTTGTTTTTTTACACAGGTCAGTATAATGTGAAAATAGGCACCCGCATTAATTTAGTATTACACATTTTTACATAACTACATTGAAAAAATAATTGAATATGAATGTTTTATTAGATTATATTCACGAAATCATTAAATATAAGAAATTTTCGGGATAAAAATGGAATTAAAATAAATTTTGTCTCATATTTTCGACTGTTTGTCATAGGTGATCTCAAAAATTACTGGATCGATTCTGTTATTACTATTGCAAGGTGATTTTAAGGATCTATAATCGAGATTAAATTTAAAAAAAAATGGATTCCGATCGGCATTCCACAGAATTTTAAGTTATACATATTCCATTCACATTCATCAGGTTTAACTCTTACGAAATCAGACGGCCTTCGTAGGAGGTGTATTAAGAAAACTCTATTAATGTTAAAAAAAGAAGCGGGTGATACAACTGATAAATTAAGTAATATAATAATCGAGATACCTATATATCACAACCGTTAATTTATTTACAAATAATACTATAAAAGAGGACGTAGCTTTCCGTTGTGATGCCTAATGTACTATGAATAACGGGCAATCAAGTATGAGGTGGTGAGTCATGTGTGATCCGCGACGCTTTCAGAAAAGAGCCCGACCTTGAGCTGGAAGGTCTCCTGAAGCGTCACTACACCACCGTCGAGTTTTTTCAGGGTACAATGATGAATGCCGTCGACCTTGAGCGAGTCAAGGTTAGAGTAAGACCGACTAGCGCAGGCATTAGATAATCGCACGGCCCTACTTATCATTGATCCGCGTCTAATTAAACTTAACTTTAATTCATTTATATGCATAACAGAGATCCTTTCTACTGTAAAGAAGCTCTTTCATAGTCACAGTAGGATTTTATCACTTGGTAAATTTATCTTATGGTTCTTTGATGCAATCATCGCTTTCTCGGTGGGACGGTGGCGCTTCGCCCCCGTGGCGTCCCCGTCCCACCGCACCGCGTATTTTGACTACATAGAGTTGCATGGTAACGTGGGCCTATGACAGGCGGCGGACTAGCCACAATCCGGTCCGTAGTGTTAACTGAGTATTGATGGCAGGAAACCGCCCGACCTGGAGCTTGAAGGCCTGTTCAAGAGACACTTTACTACTGTGGAATTCTTTCAAGGCACCATAATGAACCCTATCGATCTCCAGAGGGTAAAAGTAAGTAGCACTGCACACACGACATGTGATCTTTGGGCGTGGTGTCAATTTGAAGCTGTGCAGTCTGTCCTTTCTATAGTCGTAGAGCGATGCTCGATCTCACCTATCGAAGAGACGTTCTGTCGTTGGAGTGGTGTACAGTTCCCTTCTAATACAAAACCTTTGGGCTGTTTGTGCGTGCCTCTCGCTATTGTATCTGATCTATGTGTGCGTCGTCCCGCACGGTACTGACCTGCCCACGAGAGTGGTATGTGTTCCCCGGCCGCGCCGACACGGCCGCTCGTCTATGTGTCTATATGTACCTACTAACTGGGTGTTGTATGCTGGCCTCGTAATACTCTAAACAATCGATATTGACTTGTACTGTACAAGTGATGAACCAGTGCTAAATAACCTAATTGGCTGTAATGGTTGCCGGTGAAAGATTTTCCTATTCAAAATTTGCTTGGTAGATCAAAGTACAGTTGTCGATTGTCGAAATTGTCGAGTGTTTATGGTAAGTTTTGTGTTGCATGGCTCGGTGTTGGAATGACTTTTCGATTGCATGCTGTACAACTTCCGTTACCTTTTCGTGCCCTGCACCTGCTTTCTCGTATGACATATGATCACTGCTGATCTGTTTTCAGTGATTAATTGGATCATCACAAATTAACACGGTCGCAGTGATCTCCTTAAAATATCGTTGTATAACCTTCTTGCATGCCCCTTCACGCTTTTTAGTTTGATGTAAATAAAAAAACTTCAGATAGTAAATCCTTCGCATGACCGCTTTGATTGGTTTCTTTTCATGTTTATGTGTACCTTCTTAATGTGTTTATTAAAAATATTAATGTGGTAAGTACGACAGAACAAACTCGTAAAATATTGTCAATTTAACTAAACTTTGATTAATACATTGCAAATTTTGAAAAAAAAATTGTGTTTACTACATTTTACTACAAAATTTCTAATTTGGAATCATTTCTGATGTATACTTGAAGATATTGTCGATTAAAAATAAATTCGAAAGTAAAAAGTAACGGGAACATTTTTTTCCAATTACACATATTAACCAAAACAAAAATACAAAAGACATACCATTTTAATCATAGACAATATGTAGGTACATGAAGCGGACGCTTGCCTAGTGCTAGCCAACAAGTACTGCCAGGACCCCGATGCAGAAGACGCCGCTAACATCATGCGGGTGATATCTATCAAGAACTACTCCGACGATATCCGGGTCATCATACAGCTGATGCAATACCACAACAAGGTGCAAAAATTTGACCTATAAATTATGCTTAGTATGATTTTGATGATCTATCACTACTGCCTGATAAATAAATTACTTAGGATTTGTGAGCAGATTTCTTCCCTAAAAACAATAGTGGACGCACTGGAGACCATATGTATTAACACCACCCATACCTTCGTACCAAATTCTATAAGGTTTTTTCAAATTCCAGGCCTACCTCCTGAACATTCCATCCTGGGACTGGAAACAGGGCGATGACGTCATTTGTTTAGCAGAATTGAAACTAGGATTCATCGCGCAGAGCTGCCTCGCGCCGGGATTCTCCACTATGATGGCCAATCTCTTTGCCATGAGAAGTTTTAAGACGGTCAGCTTTTTCAAATTTCTCCTCTCTACATATTTATTAATTTTGTTTTCTATAAGCGCATTCGAAGTTCCCATTCAAGAGGTGGATGAGAAGAGTTCAACAGCTTCGAATGCCCTTCAGTTAACGTTTCTTATGCGACATTTCCAGTCCCAAGACATGGCTATATGGACTAATGACTACCTCCGCGGTACCGGCATGGAGATGTACACGCTGACACTGAGCTCGACATTTATCGGAATGCCCTTCAAACAAGCAGCAGAGTAAGTCGCCAGCGAACGAGACGCTTGCAAGCCGTTGCGGTAGACGACGGCATTCACTAAACTTTTCGATTTTATACATGTGTTCAAGCTCCACATAACCTATACTTAACTGGTC
>DWEC01002171.1:0-12071 GCA_018245735.1 Microceris miodesmiata
GCACGTGGCCAGCGTGGTGGACTATGGCCTTAACCCTCTCAATATGAGAGGAGACCCCTATTCCAACTTTCACTTAAAACCATAGAAATCCCAGAATATTTAATCTAATTCATTTAAGGTGTGTGAAGTCTGCTAATTCCCACTTAGCCAGCGTGAGATTATAGTCTTAACGCTCTTATTCTGAGAGGAGACCCGTGTTTCTCCATGGTAAATGGAATGATAAAAGGGTTGATAATGATGATGATGACAATTTTCCGTTGAGCACATTTATATTCACGTGGTCTTGAAATCACTAGCCTGCGCTGCGAGTGTTATAATGTAAAAAATATGCACAAATTTTACGATTTCAACAGATATTTCTTGAAGCATTGTCACGTCATTCAACTGTCTACGCCTGTATCAGACCTGCTCAGTGTATTGCGAAGGTTGCCTACCTCTAATGCAAGTTTAAAATCAAACTTAAAATGTGACTTTTGAAGTTTTTTAAATCTTGCAGGATATATTTAGCTGTCAACATTTTTTTCTATTCGCTTGACATTACATAAATAAGAATACATAATAAAAAAATCCCATTTTGTTAATATCAAATCAGAATTGGAAAACTGATCTTTCAAAATCATTTAAAAAGCAAGTTTTGAACAATGACTGAAATCGACTTGTCGTGTCTGATATTACAACTTTGTAATTTGAAGGACGTTTATCGTTTCACTTACATTATTTATTGAAGCTATTACAACAAAGTAATAAGAGTTTTATTTGAAATGATTTCTGCACCAGAAACTACCTGAACTTCATTTGAATAAACCTTTTTTCAGTGCCAGCTTCATAAATTATCAGGTAAAATTTAAAAAAGCCTCTGAGCAAATTCAAAGAACCGATTCGGTAATTCAAAACAAATGCTATTATTATGATAAATGGTAACAAACCAATTAATAACAAATTTCAATCTCTCAAACCCATTAGTTAGACTCACGTCCATAACACGTCTGCGCCACGCACGCGGCTTGTCATATTATTGAATTAGCGGTTCGCGGCTTTGGAGCGAAAATTAAACGTAAAATGGCTACAAATCAACGCCATTTCCCCTGTACGTATATACATTAAATATTAAGAAACTTCGTAAGCATGTGCTACTGACTTGAACGCAATGATTTTCTTATGTTATGACGAAGTAAGCACCCCTTTGCTACACCGTCTACGCTACCTAATTACTGATCGTAATTACATACGCGCTATCTTAAGCACTGAGCGCACGGTCGGCGAGTAACTTCGATAGAGATCGGCGAGTATACATCATTTCATTACATACATGATAATATTTAACTATTTATTATTTATTATTAAATAGTTATTCCATATCCCTTGAAAGTAAAGAGAACAATGAAATTTTTAATATTGTGATAGAGATTTCAGGATATATTACATTGCAATAAAACGATTGGAGGTGAAAGTTACAGTTAACAGCACAACTCATTATCCATCTGTACATTAAATTTAAATAATAGTAATTTAACTGATTATATTTCAAGAATATATTTTATTGATTATCGCCCCCTCGTTGACAGCGGCACGAGTCTGATACCGTGTTTGCTAAGAGTATAATTAAAGCAAGTTAATCTAAAGCGGTCTCAACGCTCATACAAAATGCATCCGCCGTCAGTTACTTCTGTGGTGGAGTACTTCAAAAGGTGCTTAAGTAATACACTTAGTTTATTTATTTAATGAATCACCAACATAGTAGGTATTAAAGTTTATACTACAAGTAGATAATATCTAGGTATTCTTAGAGTGATTCTTAGATTATGGGCAAAAACCCGTAAGGGGGGGGGAGGCCTATATGCAGCAGAGGAGTGTAAGACAGTGTGATGGTGTAGTGATGTACCTATATTGTATCTATTAGATATATTCTAAAACACAAATGCATAGAAGGTCCGTAAACATTTTGCATAGCGTGCTTAATACTAAGTGCACTTCAGTTTCTGTCAGTCTCTAGTAATGTAAAATTAAAGTGTTTTTAGACAACAAAAGTTGGCGGTCGTAAAAAGCAGTTTCCAGTGAAAAACAAAACTGGATGATTCATTTTTGTGAATCAATTGTGATTTATAATGTCAACTCTAATAAATATTAACGTTTTTAAAAGCATTTTGTTTTTTTCCACATATTATTTTTGGATTGCAATTTATCTATTGGTTGGTAGTTATTTCCTAAAATACGAGTATTTAGCTAATATTATAATACATTGTGGGGAAAACACTGCAAAATGCAAATACCGGAGTCCGCTTATCAAAGAATTAGGCAATAAATTCAACAACAAGTTAATCTGTCCTCGCAATCGGTACACAAAGCGTACATTTGAATAAAATATTTACGAAACACATGCAAATCCGCGCAGTATATTTCAAGCCGAAGTCGCGTGAGACCGCTACAGGCCTATAAATTATTGCTTGGATTTCGGCGTCCTTAACGTAATTAAGACGCGTTTAGACTAGCGAGCGAAATGAAATTAGCGTAAATCACATCAGCGCTAGGATTTAGCGCGATGTTGCTTAGTGTGATCGAATCAGCGTTACGTGTTTGTGGCTTCGCTTGCTGTAACGAAGCTTGACGTTGTATGCGCTGTACCGTGTCTAGCTTGTAGCGACATGATGGCTCCGATTTTAGTTAAATGTAGATAATAAAATTAACGATATATAGAACACTTTGGTTACATGGTTTTCTAGATTTTTCTCCCATTTGTACCATTAATACTCTGTGTCCATTAAATACGAAAATAAATTATTTATAACAGTCTGCCTGACTGCCTCGTTGATCGAGTGTTTGGAAGCGCGACTGCCCTTCGGGAGATCCTGGTTTCAAATATCGGGTCGACTACTATTAGATTTTTCTAATTTAGAATTTCTGGTAGTGACTCGGAGTCTGGGTATTTGCCCGGTGTATGACGATAGGCTCACCACCTATTCCGTGGGACTTAAACGTAACGGGTGAAACGTGGGAGTGCTAGTACTCTCCAACGTTTCATCCGTTACGTTTAAGTTTAGTCAGTCCTCTGCCTACTGCTTCGGGGATTACAGGCGTAAAGTTAGGAAAATGTTTTAAGTTACCTGCAACGCTTTGAAAAATACATTATATAATTTTTTAAACGATCACCTATACTACTCAGGTCTGTATTTTATGATATACTTGTAAATATACCTATAGATAAATGTAAACAAACTATTAGAACACTAAGCAGATATTTAAGGTACAAGTGAATCTAAAAAGAACTGAAAATATGATTCCTAGAACAGCAGATATCCCAAGGGATTAGCGCATCGTTAGTATAATTGTATTACTAGTCGGATTAAATCATATCATACTGCTTTCGTTTCTAAAAAGTACCCAAGAGACAGAAACTTTAAATTTACAATGACTTTGTATACCTACTTACATTACATTCAAATGCAGTTGTAGATTAGTTTGAAGATTAAACTATTTATTCCTATTATATATAGAATTTGTGGATACGTTTGTTTAACGGCACACACGTAGTATGGAAAATGTGTTTCTTAACATATGGCCGGAACTCTTTGAGACAAGACTTAAAAAAGGCTTGTTATATTTGAATGCAAGGAAATCTTATTCATCATGCAATATAATATTCTGTTAATAATTTATTATTCTACAGAGTTCGTTATCCAATTACCGAATAATAATAATAATAATTCTTTATTTACCAAATATCTCTCTACAACAAAATATAATGACAACTCAACTCAATGAATCATTAGTTATCATGTATCTAAATATACCTTAAAATTATGACATCATTATTGTCAGTATTATTGATTTGTTTTACCCTATTACATACAATCCCTATTACATTCAAGTCGAGAGAACATGAACCCAGAAAGTAATTCTCAGCATAAAAACGACAAACTTCTCAAATGAAACGACCTAAGTTCATTCAGTAATTAATCAACGCTTTAACGCAAAAACACAAGTCAACCGCAAAAGTACTATTTTACTTTGAATAATATGAGAGTATTAGGTACTTTAATTTCATTCAAGAGCGAAAGAAATGGCATCGCACATTCAATTGTAGAAGCGACGCAAACAAAAATGAAAGCACTAATGGAAAAGTAATACCGACTCAAGAATGGTATTCGATGCAAAAATTCGCGATATTAATACAGCCAGCAGAAAGCAGCCTCCGATATTATAATGTCTGCCGAGGGATTTAATACATAAAATCTGAATCCAATACTAGAGATAAATTTCTATTCCATTGTCATACGAAATCTTTGCAATACAGGTATAGAATTGGATCTTACTGTATTCTATTACATATATACTGTGAAACAAGTTTTATCGACTACCTAGAAAGGAATTATAGTGAAGTATGTTTTTAACTTTACATAGTAACCAGAGAGAGTCCTTACAATCCGTCGTTGCTATATCATCACGCCAACCCCGCAAAGAAATTAGCGTGATGACATACAATGATAATTTTAATAAAAGTCCGCCATACATAAATTTATTCCCTTATAAGCAAAACATAAAAAATTACCAAACATAAAAGCTAAATTGTTATAATTAGTGCTAAACTGTTTAACAAAATGTAGCATTAAAACAAAATCTTTAGGGTTCGTAAAGATATATTAAAATTTAAGCGGATTTGTTAGAACGGAAAGTGCAAATGCGAGAAGATTTGGGCAATGTCTTCATTTCCTGAATCCAACGCGGACTGCGGATTACAGGCGAGGCGTCTTACTGCTGATATAAATCTCTCAACACTCATTCCCGGGATACAAAAGCGATTAGCGCAGGGATAAGATAATGTCATTATAATTATATGCCCAATATTGGTGTCTGCTCATCCTGTGTGTTCCAACCGCCCTGAGATATAATTGTTTTACTATTAAACGTTCCATGAGCGTTTTGTATACACATGATTATATATATACACATATACCGGCTTAACTCACGTACGTTATTCGGGATGGCTCATCTAGTTTCGGACCTATACTAGGTCCTTCATCATGAGTTCTTGCCGTTTACAGTGAGGTCGCGCCGGAGACTCTTATAGTTACTTGTGATATTTTTTAGTTTTAAATAATTAGAACATTATATACCAACTTAAGATGATTTTTAATAACCGTACTAAAAATACTAAACCGCTAAATTACCTGTTCAGTTATTTATTTATCTGAAATTCAAACGCTATCGTGTTTTATTTAGGATATAACTCTTGCTTTTATTAAATAGAAAAACAAGGAAGAAGTGATCTCAAGTAAGGATATATTAGAATCTTTAGTATAGGGAACGAACTACGGTAGCATTTAAATTTTAGCAAAGACTTTATGTAAACAAGATTCACGAAAGGAGTAAAGATGAAGGTCTGAGGCGATATCCTTATTTTAAGTAAATATTTTCGAGGCGCGGTCCGGATTAGTCAGAATACCGTCCGAATTCGACGCTCTTTGCTGAACTAAAGCTGTATTTTCAGCAAATATTCTGAACGCTTTTGAGTAAAGAATCATTCCTTTTCGATGTAAACCAAAATATACATTAAGATCACGAAAATATAAAAATAACAATTAATTTTACGTATTAAATAATATTGATTATGTTTGTAAAAAATGTATAATTCGCTTGTTATAAAATGAGTAAATGCTGTTAAATCGTCTCGAACGTACATTTAAATCATTTAGTACTTTCCACAAATTAACGTAAAGTTTCTCGAACAGAGCTCTAAGTACATTATAAAATAATATTCATCGAGGCGCAAGTTTTATAACGAAATTGCTCGTTTAAAGTGAAATTCAAGTTCATTACTCAAAATTAATAATCCGCCAAATTAATTTAAATCCAAACTTTATCCAATCTGCGGATCGCGACGCGGCCGATTCTCTAATGTACAGGCGGTGCTTGCGGTCAAAGTATAAAAGTAACCGCATTGAATAGATTTATGTCGAATAATATAATAATAATAATCGACAATAATATAGGAATAATATAATATTATATAATACATAATTCTATTGTTGCAATATGGGTCTTCTCTCATACTGAGAGGGTTAAGGCCATAGTCTGCCACGCTGGGTGCCATGCGGGTGGGCAGACTTCACAATTATTTCGAATGTAATGGGACTATGAGTATTTGTAAGTATAAAAAAGTATTTTGAACATTATACTTTAAGATGCAATTGAACAGATTGCTATGGTTTCTTTAATTTATTAGTGAATAATCGTATGGATGTTCTTAGTGACATTTTATGGCCAGGAACATGCAATTAAAATGAAGGTTAAATAACACCGTATCTAATAATATGTGGAATATAGATAGATAATACTGAACATGTACCGTTATTGATACAAAACATTCCATTTTTGAAATAATAAAAAGTATTTTAATGTAATATAACCATGAATACAAATCACCAAACTGTTCCCGTCTAAGTAAAATTGCTAGGAATTTTAAAAGAACATTTTAATTTTATCTTCGCAAATATTAATTTCTAGTCTTAAAATTTTACTTTACACTACAAGTTACGGTAAACGGCATAAATTGGATTTTTCTTGCTAAAGAAATTTACATTTGCGCGGTATTTAGATGACAGTTCAATTTACTTTTAGGGCTCTACAATTTTTGCGTTAAACGTTTTACTTATTCAATTTCGTAGGACTGTGCGAGGTAAGAAATTATATGCTGGATATTTTAATTGATAATTACGATAGTGATGTACCTACTATAAAAATATCATAATCTCGTTTAATTAATTTTGTAAGTAACTTTGTAAAATATTCGTTTAAGAAATTATTTTTTGGTATGTTCCAAGAATGTTCCAATGGAATATTCCAAGTTAATTTTCATTTTGTCTTATTACTTTGAAACTAGGTATATACTACTCTATGTTGAGCAACAGAGACCAACAAAGGAATGTTTTTTTAAATTTGTCAAAAGGCTCAGGTTTGATTGCAAGCTCAGTAGTTGTGCAGCTCTTTAATCATATGAAGTTTACTATAACATAGTTGATGATGTAAGCGCTTGTGAGATACGCAGTGTATTATTTTAGACTATAATCCGAATATAATATAAATACAGCATAAAAAACATATCAGATTGAGAAGTTAAAAAAATCCGTGCAAATTCTTTCTACCCACTTTGCCAACCTCCTGTATCAAAAGATATAAATTACCAAGAAGGGTTGAATAAAGTAAAACTGCACAGTCACCACCCGAAGGTGGTGTCAATAAATTAAGGGTTACAAACGGAACAGCACCACTAAATTATAGTTATGCACGCAACATTTCTGAAGCGAAATTAATAATTTACACGCATCGATGGTTCTTACGGGTTGGTAATTGAAATTTATCTATATATATCCATAGACAGTAAATATAGAGAAAGGAATATTATTATATTGTCACGCCAAATCTCTTACAGTTCTCTGGCGATTTGGTCTCGGAAAGATTATTCGAGATCTTGATGGATAAGTCCGAAGTAGAGTTTGTAGAAAATTAAAAAGATTTTTTAATGAGAACAATGCTTCTCTCAATCAGTGTTAACGAATCGCAATTAATCTATGCCGTTCTAATGAATTAGAATCCGATTCGGGTGAAACTAAACAAGAATTACGTAAATGAAGTTTACATAGAAATCATATCACGCTCTAATTGGCGCGGAGAGCAGGCAGAGAGTCGACTTTTGTCCCCTAAGATAATATTTACCCTCCGCAGTCCCTTTACATCTTGCTGTTGTACAAAGCAGATTAATGTTTGTGCTAGGTTATTTACCCAGCTCTTCATAAAAATGGCCTTAACGGTACTTGGATAAACAGGGGCGCGCTTATATCATTTTGGTTGTTTTATTGTGTATCCCATGTAATCCGTTTGCGACAATGATTGTTCTGAAGAATTATATCTGATTTTATTTCTCGCGCTCCATGTTTTTTTGCCTTAGATTAAATGTTTCGTATTTGGAACTTCTATTCTGAATGTAATAGATGATTGCAAGGTTTTAGATGGTTTGTTATTTGGATGTTGGAAACAGTGATACCGCAGTACAGGTTATCAATGATAGCGACATTTTGGATTTCAATTAAGAGTTAAGAGTTGAAATATCCACTGCGATATTATTTAAGTTAAAATATAAAAATTTAACTTAAATATTTATCACTATTTGACACCAAAAGAAAACGTTATAGGGACTTATTTTAGATTATTCATTAAAAATTAAAAAGATCCAAATTTAAACGATTTAAAAGTTTCAAACCATTAAAAGAAAAGTGAAAATCCATACTCAAATACAATATGAAATTAATAACACTTTCTAATTATATCAACAACAAATATTATAAACCTATAAAGTTAAAATAAGCGATTGGTTTTAAATGTTTTCCTCGAATCGAACAAGTAGCGACTCAATCGAAAGACAGGCTCTATTAGCCAAAGTTCGAAGCGACCACGAAATAATCTAACATTTCCTGCTAACAATTGCGGACAGCGGAGAAGTCTGAACACTTGAAGTGTACCAAGGCGCGCAGTGCAAATACTCGGCTTTTGTGAAACCAGGACGTAATCTCTACTGTGGGGATTTTAATTACTTATTGGAAACTTGTGGCCGCCGGCTGTATGGGATCGTCTGCGCTTTATTACAAGATTTCGAGGCTCCGCGATAAAGGAGAGTTGGCGCTACTAACGATTCCAACTAAATGTTTCTCGTTTAACTGTTTTCTTAATAAAAAGGGACAAGGATACAATACTATGCGTATATGCTTATAAAATAATTGTTTTTATTAAATAAAATAATGAATGGAGTTTAAAACAACATTAAATATCTTTGATTAAAATTATTTTCTTTAAGATCTTTACACATATCATTGTTTTATACGGATAAGGGACTAAAAATACTAATTTAAAAAGTACTATATTCTAAATAGTGGCACGTATTGTATTTTTTTGTTTTGAATGATTTATAATGGAATGTGAAGTGAGAACCGATGGTTATGGCCGGTGTGTCAACATCTTGCAGGAAGTGATTTTGTTGCGTCACTAAATCGACTTGAGTTGGTACGAGTGTGTACACAGCTACTCGTATATGGTCGACGTTTGAAGCTACATATGTATATGTTCAGCCAATAACTTGTAATTTCGACGTTCTATCTTTCATCGATTTGCGGTCTTAACTTATGAGCTAAGACCTTAACTTATGACCTCGACTTTTATATGTAAAAGTTAGTTTACACACACGACAGTACACGACCACACACACCCACACACACCCACACACACACACACACACACACACACACACACACTAACACACGCACACACACATTTTTTTCAACTTTGGTTACGTTAATCAGTACGTATTCATCTTATAAAGTTGTCATAAGATCAGACAAAAATCGTTAACTAGTTACTAAATCATTAACTTATATTCAGATACTAAACTGGTTTTAACCTCTTCGAATGCACGACGTTTATTTGGACAATTGCGAATTATGTTTCCCCAACTATTCGATCAAAGCGAAACACATACTCGGCTGTATAAAATTCACTTAACACTTTAATAAATATCATGTCTAAATTAGTGTACTGAAGCAATGAGCACGGTGCCAATGACTTCTTTCTATAGACGAACAAATATTAGCATCGAGCGCTTTGATCTGAGACGCCGGCGACCATTTTGGAACGACGTGTGCTCTTAATTAAGTTCAAACAAGGCGTGGCACGCCGAGCGCGCCCGCCGAACCGCTGTGTTGCAGCTAATTTGGTTACTTTACTCAATTTTAGTTGCAGGTAAAAATCATTTTCCATTTAATAAATTGGTAAATGCTGGTAGAACGTTTGATTATTAACTAGCGCATAAACAAACACATCAATGTATATCTAATATAAAGACATTTTAGATGATTTTTAAATTATCCCGTTAATGTTTAGGAGTCTCACAATGATCATTTGACTCTTTTCATTCTGTAAGGACGCCTGTGTCCAACAACAGATCGATAAAAGATTTAATGATAATGATGATCATATGTTTAAGGAGGCAAAATGAAATGAGAAAATTGTTAGCAACAAGCAGTACTCGTAGATGTGACATTAGAATTAATAAAATAATAATAACAATGATATATAACCTTGGGGAACACCATACGAAAATTAGCTTTCAACGTTATTATAATGAATCTTTCCTAATTTAGAGGCAACATGCAGCACCAGACTTCCTGTTTTAAGTATTTAGAGCTAAATAATGGCTCTACGGGCAACCATGATGAACTTTAGACAAATTAATTAACGTTTTCAGATAGTGGCAATTATATCTGCTTATATAGTAGACCATTAATTGTTAATATGAGTTTGTAAATTAAGGTACTTGCTGCTTTTTAATTAACACCCAATGATTACTTATTAACGCAATGAATTCATTTTATGATTCAATTTGGAAGTGATAATTACCTCAATGATTTCTCTTAGCTCTTTTGTTTGTAGTCGATAAATATAAACAGCTTCTGTATAAAGAAGTACATAGATAAGTAATGGATGATTGTATCGAAGGAGTACACTGATTGGAGTCCCAAGTCGATCTTACATTCAGCCGATTGCCAATTAGATAGCAACTCCTAATGATTTTCGTTTCAATTCACTAGGCTAATCTTATTATGGAAAAGTCTATAAGAATCTAAAACGTACGAGTAAATATACTATACTTTAAACTTATATTTACTGATACTAGGTTTCTTTTGTATAGTGAATTAATTTCAGTATAATTAGATAACTATCAGATGAATGAAAACTTTTTAATAAAGATGCTAAGACCGCCTATTTGCTCTGAACCTAGATCCTTCTTTTTGTCATCTAATTCACTTATCTTTAATATGATGAATACAAAAATATATTCTGTTGTATTATGTTATACAATAGGTTTATATTATGGACATCATGGATGTTTGTTATATACATTAAACGGATTCCAAATTTTTAAAGGATAACTAAATATTTCACTAAATTACTTTATACCAAATGATGCAATCATGGTATCATCATCACATCAGCCTCTTCCGTTCCACCGCTGGACATACTCGTAAACGTTTCCCAAGATATGCAACAACACACGATCCTCCGCAGATCTCAAATCTGTGTAATAAAAGTTAATGGTCGTCCTTACCGTTTTACGGTTGTTCTATTTTTAAATATTGGCCGTAATATGTCAAATATAATATAAAATAGTATGTATATTTCTGTCTCATTCTTTGCCGGCTTCATCATGTATTTGTGTCTCTTACCTGTCGTTTTTCCGTTGCATCCGGTTTGAAATCACAAGGATTCTAAAGAAGTTTCACTTCAAAAACTTAAAACATCTATATCATTCATTGACATCATTTTACTATAGGCTGGTATCAGTGAATGTTACGTAAAAAAATAATTTTATGAACGAGTGTACCTCCAAGCCGCCATCGAGGAAGAGTCCTCCCATTAAAGCCTCGAAGCAGTTGGCCATGGCGTGCTTCATGACGACGTCCCTGCACAGGTCCGAGCCGTGTGCGTACAGCATGAACTGCTCCAAATCTATGTTCTACGCCCACGACGCCAACCAAATATTTATAATACATACCTCATTTAAATATTATATCTCAATATTGTTCTTTCCAAACTATAGCAAAAAAACTAACGTCTTGTAAAATAGAAAACATGCCATTGGTATATATAAACTGTTAGAATCATTTTTCCATTTTTAAGGGCCTTTTAGGCGTTGTTAAAATGTGCCAAGTAAACAGAAAGTGACAGTAGCTATGACAGATGGAAGTAATAAACTATAATCAAAAAAGTTTTAGAAAATAATTAAATGCGGGTATGTTGACAGTATCCAAAATTATATATCAAGTAAACGTAACTTCACGTCTGCAATCCTCGAATAGGTAGGCCAGAAGAATGCAGAGCACTCCCACGTTTCACCGGTTACGTTTGCGTCCCATTATAGAATAGGTGGTGAGCCTATTGGCATGCATCGGGCACATGTCCAGACTCCGAACTACTACTAGAAAATCTAAATTAGAAAATTTTGTAGTGTTCGAAACGGGTATCGAACC
>DWEC01002172.1:0-12066 GCA_018245735.1 Microceris miodesmiata
AAAATATATACAATTAGAAGATTTTACAAAGATTAAAATCCATATTAATTAAAATCGGCGACTGCCGATCGGGAGAATCTGGGTTCAAATCCCGGTTTACCGGGTCTACTTTTGGATTTTTCTAATTTAGAATTTCTAGTAGTGACTCGAAGTCTGGATCTGTGCCCGGTATATAGCAATAGGCTCGCCACCTATTCCATGAGACGTAAACGTAACTGGTGAAACGTGGGAGTGTACTACACTGCTCAGCCTACCGCTTCGGCGATTGTAGGCGTGATGTTACACTTTAATTAAAATACGATTTAAAAAATGTAATGAGTATTATCATTATTTATTTCTTACACAGTACATCGTCACGCATTACGGCGACCTACGGCGTAGACAGAGAACACGGCACGCCAACTATAATCTTCATGACCTGTAATGCTTTTTACATACGTATCAACCTCTTCATTCATTATATAATTTACATATGTATAAACTTATGATGTAACTTGTTTTTGTATAGGGAGTATCGATTCCCACACAGAACATAAAGGGGCAATAACGGAAACAAATATTTATTTTTACAACCGTTATGTATACGTTATTGCTATAAAAACGATTCCCTTGAAAGATTTATTGAAACAAAGTACGAACTGGGGCACACCTAATGGATTTATTTATGGAAAGTTTTGTTCATGTTGGCGTTTTTTTTGACAATTGTTAAAACGTACGCGCAAAACAAATCAGTAATAGTCCGCCAGCAAACCTATTTCATTGACGTGGCAATAGTTACATTCTAATCTATGTCAATTATAAAAAAGCATATATAATAAAAGTTTTAGATTAATTAGTCTGTTTGTTTTGTCATTTATCACGCAAAAACCAAATAACTGATGTTTATGAATCTTGATTATGTTGCTTTTATCGGGATTGAAGTTCCTCATCATTTTTCCTAAAAAAAATTTTTTTCAAGTACAAGAAAAACTGCAGATATCATCTAATTGTAAATAACAAAAATATAGGTAAATAAGGGAAATACAGAATAAAGCAATCTCATTTTTTCAACGACAACTTTCCGAACTAAATACCGTAGAAACTTCTAGATACGTCTAGAAAGTATCAAAGTCGAATATTTTATGTATAATAATATATATCTTATTAACCCTGAGGATATACCTTACGAGAAGTACTCGTATATAATAACTATTGCTTTGAGGTAACGGTATAATTTTAAATTTGAAATCACTACATACTAACTAAATTAAAACACAAAACCCAAAAAAAAACGATGCAATCAAGTCCGAAGCGGGACTGCAATTAATGTCAACAGAATGCGGTATCAACGTGAATTTTTTGTTAGATGAGGGTAGTCACGGAATACTGGGAACATTTTGTTTCAAGCTTGATTTTATACCTGTTTCTATTTCATGCCACAAACTGACTCCATATAATATATCCGCCTACGTTTCGCTCTTTCACGCCGACATTGACGAATTGAAGCAAAAGAGATTATGACATAAACGGAAAACAAATAGAGTTTTAAGTCACCACAAGGAACTATGATACATAGTCTAATCTCTAAATTAAAACGTACCTACATAAATTTTAATAAATAACTACTCACAGATTAAAATCAAAACACATCTATCGATAAGTGTTCGCATAATGTGCATTAAATTTATCTGCAGACTTGTTGTAATGTTGATTTCATGTAGATCCATTTAGAACAGGCAGCTATCAGTATGATTACGAGTTGTTTGGAGGCGAGTTACGTTTAATTCCTAAGTGGGTAAATACGAAACTAGAACTAATATCGAAGTAAACACGTGCGGCGGTAACTCAAGTTGCACGTACAAATTCATACAACTCGGGAACGTAACCATGAAGTTAGGCATTGTAACTTGCTGCTCTCGCTTCAATTTTTCTCACATACGCTCTTCTCAAATGTGACTCTTAATAAATCTTTTTTTGGCAATCAAAATCACGCGAAATACTATGGTTGATTTGGCTGAGTAAATGTTACGTATTTAGAGACGATACAAATTAATAACATCCTTGAATTTTTTTGGTTACTTTTATTATTGTATCGTCACGCTAGCTCTCTTGCGCAATAAACACGGAGTACCGAGTGTTTTGAAATTCCGGAGACAGTGCAGATATTTGTATCCTCATTCTTACAGATAGAAAGATAAAAGTTAATGATAATTATTGATAAAACTTGTTACAAGTGTATTTGAAAAATACCTATTTAATATATTATGTTTAATAAATTATTTAAATAATAAAAGTTATTTTTAGAAGTAAAGCATACAGCAAATATACTACATGGATGAAATTGGAAAAAAATTAAAACATTTCACTGAAATAAGCACTGTGACATATACAATACAACCACATAAATAAATACAAATATATATGTGCGTGTGTATGTATATAGCTGTGTGTATATAATACATATTGTCATCAGCGAGTGTTCGTCTCGACACGTGCGCGCGAACTCCATCCATCTGGGACTACGCAACAAGAACACACAAACGTTTATTAAAACACCTGTCGTAAATCAATACAACGAAATCCCTTAACAAGAACTTTATATATTTTTTCATAAAAACATCCTTTCTGCTTGGTAAATGAAACAAATGAATTTGATAAAAGTTAAATGCTACGTAAAATCAACTTAAAATGCTGTAGGACATACCCAACACTGACACGGACACACACATTCATAGCAACCCAAACATACGTACACATAAACACATACTATGATACAAAGTAACGAACTAATACATTATCTATGAAGTAAATCAAGAGCACTCAAACATTGTACCAACGTGATAAACTATGCTCCAGGCTCTTCCAAATTCCCGTAATGAATGAGAATCCATTGGGATTTCATATTTAAACGTTTCATTGAAATTTTCATGATTAGAAACCCTTACAAATGTTTTGTATTCCCTTTGAAGTAATAGAGAACATGTATTGTAAATACTAAAACGAAACGTTTTGGAATGAATATGAAAGGATGTTGAATTAGAATAACGAAACAATAGGTATGGTCGTGGCAGCTATTACCAAAATATTCCGATCGATTTTGAATTTCGAATTCCGATCGATTTTTGCCCGATTTCAATGTAGATACTGATAATAACAATGATTACTGGTAAACATATGAATAAATTACGTGCTATTTTGTTAATTAACGCCTCTTCAATATTAATAACATTTTGAACAACGAATGATAATGTTTTGTAAACATTTTCCAAAGAACCATTAAATAGAAAGGGTGTTTTACAGCTTGTAATAAACGAACGTGGAGGCCGATTTTATAATTTTGTTTTTGTTCTCCCTTATCTTTGCAACAAGAGCTCGTTGCTACTTTGTGTCTTTTAGAGGCAAACTTTGTAAAATTCTCCGGGACAGGAGGAATCTCTGACAGTGTCGTTGGATCTCACTAAGCTCGGAAATTATATTCTAAAGTTGAATAACGTACAATATCGTAATAAATAAACATGAGGTTTTTTTATTACATATAAATACCTACCCCAACGTTTTATTATCACTTGGCTTGGGTGGTTGACTGATAGAAAATGCCGAGTTTCATTAAATCCGCCCTTTGTTAACAACAATAAAGCATAAATAGATAAACTATGTACGTATAGACGGAAACCATGTTAGCCTTTTCAATGATTTTCCGCCGTTTAGTTTCTAATATATTATTACGCCTATTTGGTTCTGAAAATCAGTTAATGTTAGCAAAACAAAGTCATAATTGAAGTAAGTGGCTACCTATAAACAATTTAATCTAAGTGGAAAATTGATTTCTTAATATTATTACACGATATCAATCAATATTCTTAATGTCAAGTCATTTTTACCGCATACACATTAATTTTTAATTTTTATTTTCGGGGATGTATGATGAATTTGATGGAAGTAGACGAAATAAAAGCAATCAGAAATGTATTAATTAGAAATTTTTAGTTTCTGCCTACCCTAATAGAAAATACGTGCGAAAATGTCTGTAAATACTCAACACGTCCCAATGAAAAGGTTTGAAAAGTCTATTGATATTAAAAACAGTTAATTTATCTGTACATTTACTTTTAATTTCTAATGTAAAGCAAAGTTCGGTTCTGCTCAGTGCGTAGTAACGTTGTTTTTAGTTAAACCAAGCTGGTAACGAACATGCGTAGTTGATAAAAACTATCTGTAATAGCGACATTAAAAATATTACCAATTAAATACACTCAAATATTGTACGCTCAAAAATTTAAAAAAAAACATACGTTGACCACAAACCGTGCCCTGGAACTAATCCCTCTAGGGAATTTTGAAGATATTCTGTTAGAAAAAAATACATTTTAAAGCGATCGTTATATTTCACAATTTTCTTTCGCTTTGTTTCTGTTACAAAAAAAATGAAAAATAGCTGTAGAAGAGAAACGAACAAAGTGTTTTTCAGCTGAAAGCCGCTGACGTCGTATATCTTCGCTAAGCTCTAAAATAACATACTGAATCTGAAATAATGATCTACATACATATCCCCGCTTTCTGTATTATCCACATTCGACCTCATCGAGAAATACAAAGTTCGTCTTCAATATGTAAATACAGAATTACAAACATAGACATATCTTTCTTTGACATTCTATTCTTCTTTAACATAGATTTTTGAACATGATATATCGATGAGTAGAATAAATATGAGTACATTCAAATCCTTAAAATTCGAATTCAAAGATCACATAGCTCACCATGGATTTCCTATTCATTCCATTTCGAACCTATTGTTCAAAAACACTATGGGAGCTGATATATTTTCATTTTTCCTACTCTATCTCGGCAGAGGAGAGAGATAAAGCATTACGTTGGGACGTCAGGAGCAACCGCTGGGCATTAATTTAGAGTCAAAGGCGACGGTAGCTGCCAAAAACTGTAATTGAAATATATCCACGTTTTTATATCGGAGTATAATAGGCTTTTGTGGCGATCAAATCTTTTATCAACGATTCGTACTTTACGGCTTTGATACAAAATTGTTTTGATAGCAAGCTTGGAAATAAAATTACTGAATTACTTGTACAATTGAAATAGCCACAGATTTAATAAATCTTCGGAGTAATAAAGACATCTTCATTCATAAACTAGTATATTGAATCACAGCAAAGCTAAAAAAATCTAACGTAGGAAGAGATAATTCAGTATTACAAAAAAGTGTTTTTTGATGACTTGTTTACAGATTGTCGTAGTTAATGAAGTTTTCAAGAAAAATACGGGAACCTGGCGTCGCTGGACAACGTGGCTGTGCAAATAAAAGGTTTAAGCTTCTTCTGAAAGGAAAGATAGGAAGCGCTGAAAACAATAACTACATGGCTATGATATTCCTTCATAGGTACAAAATCGATTGCATATTTCTAAATACTGGCATCCTATCGTTATAAATGCGATAGTAATGGTTAGTTACAAATTTTGTAATATTTAGATCTGTAATTCTGAACGTACAAACCTTCACTAAAAATATACATACTCGTACATATGTTATAACTTCGGAATTGAGCGGCGAACTATTATAATATAATATATCTACTTTTATATATAACATACTCGTAAATCATATCTCGTAATTGTACGTCCTAAAGCCGATAAAACCCGCAGGCACCCCACAAAAGAACAGTTTTGTATTAACGTAACCAATAATTCGATTAATTTTTATCTATTCAATAGCTTTTCATATTGTACATTGTATTGAAATTATGTCGAAGTTTAATTCAAAAATTACAATGAAAATATTCAATGAATATTTAATTCTTAAATTAAATCAATCACTGCCTCGTTAGTCGAGTGTTTGCAAATGCGACTACCGATCGGAAGGTCCTGGGATCAAATCCCGGATCGGGTACTATTGAATTTTTCCAATTTAGGATTTCTTGTAGTAACTCGGAGTCTTGCTGTGTGCCCGGTGTATGGCAATAAGCTCACCACCTAATCCATGGGACGTAAAGGTTAAACTGGTCAAACGTGGAAGTATACCACATTCCGCCGCCTACCCTTTCGGGGATTACAGGCGTAATGTTATATAAATTAAATCAAGAGACTTATTGATATTAAAAAAAACTTAATTATAGGGTTATTAATACCAACAAGTGTTCTTACACTACGTTGAGGCTTAAAAGGTCTATTAAAGTTGCAAAGAAAAAAATTTAAAATCAGGAATAAGATTTTTAGACTACTTTATAGGTTCGAAGGGATGACGAACTGCGAAAGACTGTAGTCAGATGCTGGATGCGGCAAGCCGAGGACAGAGCGCAATGGCGCTCATTGGGGGAGGCCTATGTCCAGCAGTGGACCGAGATAGACTGATGATAATCATGATGAGACAACTTTTAACAATAATAAGATTAACAAAATGATAATACAAGTAACACTAAGCGTTAAAGTTTCCGTTGAAAGCACAAGCATCCATGACTTATCACCCCCTTGTTTAATGTACCTTACTTTTTAACATTCCACTCTGCTGCCATACAAATAAATCACTATACTCATATTGTTGCCTGACTTACGCTCCGCATTTAATTTGCTCTCCCTCCAATTCCGCTCGGCGCAGTACATCAGTATTTTTTTATCTGGTTTACAAAATAAAATTATCTTCTATTCTCTAGAGGAAAAATACATTAATTTGCGACTTATAACATGAATATTTGTTCTTATAAATTTTACGAGACCCGACTATATGTACCTACTTGGATAAAAGTGCTTTATATATTTGAGGCTACCACATTTATTAAATATCAGTCGTTGTGTAAATAAAACGTATATGTACGGTTGTATTTTCATAATATATTAACAATTCATAGTTTAAACATCGTGAGGATACCTACACGCCTCAGTGTTCTCTATAATTAAGTATAACGCGTGTGAAGTCTGCCAACACACTCGACCAGCGTGGCTGATTATGGCCTCAACCGTTTCCATTGTACAAGTAGACCATTCCAACAGTCAAACTGTTAAAGAATTGAAATGATATAAACATAACACAGATGCTGTTGGAACACCGTAAATATTTAATAATAAATCTTTAATCTTAATGAAGCGTTAAAATATTTAAGCATCATTTTGTACATAACAAAAATGTACTTACAATAAAATTAACTGTAAATGAGTTATATCTTCAGAACGTTGAGGGGAGGGATTATAAGATTAACGAATTATATTTCGGGTAAAGATAATAAAATAACCTTTAAAACAAACTTTAAGACGAAGAAGGCCGTCTGAAATTCTCCGTTGTTGGTACGTACTCGTACCTATGTTCTAATATTCAAGCGTTTTGTTTTCTTACGTCGATACTTCGCTGTTACACGCTCAGTTATTAGTAGCACGTTGTGTTGTTTGCATATAAAATACAGTTTACATCTCAATATCCTTCTTCCGCTATTATTACCGCTTCTTAATAATATTTGTAATATTTTAGGTTACTGTTATTAACTATTATTATTAACAATATGGTATTTAAGTTACTATTGTTAAGTATTATTAACAATATTTGTTATATTGAACTTTATGACTGACATTCATAATTTTGTTTTGACGATACGAAAAGTGTATTGAAGTTATGGAATTATTAATAAATGAAAGTTAACTTTTTGTTAAGTGAACTTTTTAAGTTTGATTAATAGCTATGATTGAATAAAACTATGGTGTTATATTATAACGCAGCTGAACGAATGATTGGGCTAATGAATGAGTCGAACGCAATGAATGCCGAATGAATATATTGGACGGCTTAACTGGACTATTGATCAATGCTGGCAAATTCTGATAGGCCATAGTCAAATTTAATAATTGTTGCAATATTAATAGACATGATTTCTTCATTTTGATTTTAAATTAATTTTATAATAATCCCAAAATATACTGGTAAATAGAACGTATAGTATAGAAATATTATGCGTGGTATCAAAATTTTTGTCACACTCATTCATTTTTATTAAAATCAATGAATTTAAACAACACCAGATACATTTTAGCCCAGGTTACTCTATTAACTTTTAAACGTAATCCGATTAAGCACTCTGAGCTCTAATTCTCTGTCTCTTTCCATTAGACTCTAAGATTTTAATTAAACATCATGACATTTAAAATATTTCACGTCGTTTTATGTCTGAACTAATAATAAATAATGCATATCATCTCAAGAAACGTTAAGAGAGAAATTCTACCTGGAGTGTCTCGGATAAGACCTAATAGATACCCCGAACAGATAGAGAAAATAAACCTTCTTGAAATTCATCTTGACTGCAGCAACTTACCTAATCTTAACATTAATATTTAACAGTACCGTTTTACGGAACGTAGCAGATTGCTGTGAATTATAAATTGAGACAGATACTGAATAAGCTTTGAGGATGGTTCCCAATAATATTAATAATAGCAGGATCAAAATGTTCTCTACATTTCACCTTGCACTAAACTGATAATAAATTCCCATTACAACTTACCCCCAACAAAATCAGTTTATATTTACCAACAAAAAATCTGTGTTAAATCATTGATCATGACGTGATTGTTTGTCTAGATGCTAAACTGACGTGTGATTGACAATGTTATGTGTCATAATAAATCAAGCGTCGTATACTGCTGACCACCCCATTAGCTGATGACTACGCGGCTCGAGAATGGTCCAGATTTAGTCTCACATTTCCACCACATTCTACCCCCGTTCCATTAAAGATTTGGAAAATGGCGCGTAATATTTTGTTGTACACCAAATATCGACAACGGTCTTACCTTCGTCAAACTATCAATTAATTTTAACACTAGCCACTGTTGAACGAAATGATCTATTTTGCTATTAAACGTTTTGTATCTACATATATATACGATACATATATGATTGAATTACATATCGGATTAGCCCACGTGTTACTTGCGTCACATTAGTACGTCATAACACTGTATATAATTTAATTACTATTAAATATATACCTATATGTCAACGGCATGTGAAAATACTTTGAGTCAAATTAATAATAAATTAAGTGTAATTTACCACCGTTTTTATTAATAAAAAAATTAAAAAATTCTATTCGTTTGAGCTGTATGCAAAAATTTCGTTATTAAAAAGGCGATTGAACTGTGAAAGGCGTTGTGCACCAGTGAGAGAGTCTGAGAGTAGGTCTCATTTTGATATAATTTTATAAACATGTTGCACTAACATATTGTGAGCAAGAGACAGTGGCCGTCCTGGCCGGCAGTAAATGTCACATGTCACCAGTGAATTCAATTCTATTTGAGATCACGTTCTGATTCATTTGTATGCCATATTTTTTGAACAAAATAACTAAGAGACAATTATTAAGTAAGACTTTAATTCATGTAATATACGGCGTCAGTATTTTGTAATATGACTACGCGATTATCTACTTAGTTACCGGTCTTTTAGATGTAAATTCAATAACATTTGACCCTCGCATATGGAGTAGTGCAGTGTAGCGTCACGTATGGGCGCAGTCAAGCGCGAATTATACATATTTTTCCCACTAGATGCCACCTCTGCAGGTTAAACTAGAAATTTGACTAATATTAGTATTAACTAGAACTAATTTAAAATATATAATTTAATCCCAATTATAGTACATTTTAAATAAATACGATACAATTATAGGATATTTTAATAATTCATAGTTTTTAAAATTTTTCTCACGTTTGGTAAATTGCCAAATTCCAGAGTCAGTGGTTTCGAGCAATAAGTAACCGATGCTCTTTATTAAATATTTAACTTTAATCTTATTTTCAATATGCGGAATACATTCGTAAAATAGCTGAAAATTATTCTGACGTTCATACATTGATCAAATTCTTATTCATGAACATTTTATTGAGATTATTTTTGAGTGGTGGACTATAAACTAGTACAGAAAAATTAAAAATTTTGTTTTATCTTCCAAGGCAACTTATTAACCCAATTATTTTGATTTGCATTTTGCTGCAGAAATGTTTAGTACCCTGTTGGTCCAAAGGTATAGAGAGTACTGAGGAGTATGTGGGTTCGATTACCAACAAAAACAAATATTACTATGATGGGCACCAGTATCTATTCAGTCAGCAAAAGAGTCAGTAGGTCGGTCAGGTGACAATACGTATAAGGTTGCAAGTAAAAGCTGGTGTCGTCTAGTCCAAAACAAAAAGTCATAGCACTAATTAGGGGAGACCCATGTCCAGCAATGGACTAAAACAGACTGATGACGATGGTAATGATGAAGTAGGACTTGTTAAGGAACAAATGATTTAATTCATCACATTTTTAGATGTTGTATATTACAAAAAATCCTGTGTAAGCGCCTGTGATAATTAATTATAGTGATTTAATTTAACCTACATATAATATTCTCGCAAACTTGCAAATTTAATTCCGATATTATATCAACGTTAAACAAAATACCATTATCCGACTGTAATCTCTGGAAACTGAAAACCTATCAAATATCAAGCTGAAAACAGTTCAATTATAATTCAACTTTACAGTGCTCTGGATACGTTAATTAATTAGCTGAATTTGGTTGATTTTTATACAATAACCGCATATTGGTCACACCGCGTTACCAATTAGCTGCGGTACTATCGATGCGAATAAAATTGAAGAGACGTGGCCCGTTGTAAATTCGCGTTAAAATTGTAAATGTATTTTATCATGCCTTCAAATGACATGTTCTAAATTTAGCACACAACAGTTGTAGCTAGGAACAACTAATAAAATGATTTTTCTAAAATTCATTATATTGAGATTACTTATACGAAAGAAAGTGATCTATTTATATCAGCAATGTTGTACATTTTAATTTATCATTATATCTTGTATTAGATTTATTTACTTTTTCCAAAACGCGCGTGCGTGTATGAAGAGAGTGATGAGCGTAAAAGTGACCGTAGGTCTGAAAGAATAAAGACCCCCTAAGGAAATGCCTAAGGAATACCTACCCCCTGAGGGACTAGCGTGAAGATATGTGTGTATGTAAGTGAATTTATAAGAGACTTTCTAGACTGCATTACAGGCACAACGGAGAACAAATTCACTGTGAATGTAAAATGAACCGAGTTAAATTTAATTGCGCTCAACGAACGTTCAATCATTTGCCGAATATACAGTTACAGAATAATGTATTAAACCCGCTTATTTATGAATAACATCATGCATTTTCAGCATCAATCATCATCATGCATTAAGCAGTGGACTGAGATAGGCTGATGATGATGATGATGATTACATAAAACAAATGTCTAACTAATTGAGGCTTTACAACAATTTTTGTTTTTATTTTTTTTTTTAACTATGTATTATACTGGTACTGAACTAATGTAGACGTATTATTAGTTAATAATTCATTGTTGTAAAATATGAGAAATTATTAAAGGGTCCACTAATTACAGGTAATCACTATAGTTTGAGAAGTCTGGCAACACCCCCGATGTCGATAACCTATTACTGGCCGTGATAGAGAGCCCTTGTATAGCGTCTTTGAAAGGCTGTAAGGTTCCGAGCTAACCTTAGAAGGAAGTCATATAAGTTTTGTGGCTCTGTGAACCCAAAACACATAAGCGATAACGTTATCTTTACGAATACATATGGGTATGTGTGCATGTGTACATGCGTGTGTACATGTGTGCGTGTCTATGTGTATGCATGTACGTGTGTGCATGTTTGTGTTTATATCTGTGTATACCCCGTTTATGATAAGTGT
This sequence comes from Microceris miodesmiata, assembly GCA_018245735.1. Lineage (NCBI taxonomy): Eukaryota > Metazoa > Arthropoda > Insecta > Lepidoptera > Hesperiidae > Microceris > Microceris miodesmiata. Next base: position 11,721 of record DWEC01002172.1, read on the forward strand.
AATAGATCGTTAATTAAGTGAAATAAAACTTGTTAACGAAAATACCTTAATTCATTTTAATCTACATTTTAACCTCGATAAAAATCAAAAGATTTCCAGAAATTTTAATATCTGTAGATAGATAGAACAACAACCAAAAATGACATTAAAAAACCATTACAGATAACAAATTTCTTCATAAAGATAGACAGAAGATAACATAGAGTTAACCTCCCTATCTGTCGCAGAATCGATAGCCGCTGGAGCCGACGTGTTTTGGAGTGGAGGCCGCGACTTGGCAAACGTAGCGTAGGACGCCCTCCAGCTAGATGGAGTGACTATATACGCAAAGTGGTTGGCAGTGGTT
>DWEC01002173.1:0-12066 GCA_018245735.1 Microceris miodesmiata
GGTAATTTATTCATGCATTTTGTACCAATCTAACGTGACGGGTATAGAAGAAACTTTTTTATAATTAGTTCATTTAGGAGTTCGTTAGCAGTTTCAGTAAAGAAAACAATTTATCTATTGCACTCTTTATTAACAACAATAAAATATACTATGCATTACGCTTATTTTAAGAAGTATATAACTGATATTTCGTGCCATGGTTTAAAAAAGCAATTTATCATTAGGACTCTGTGGCATCCCTAATCATAGGCACGAAAAGCGCGCGTAAAATATTTTGATATTTGACAAGTGTCAAAGTGACTTTGATCTATATCTTTTTATTTATTCAAACGTTCAGTTCGCTCGCGTTACGGTCGACCGGATAAGATATTGTGCTGTTCTACCTATATAACATTACGTAAGACACGTTTTGTGTCATACATAGACTACCTGCATTTCATTTATAAGAATTCATTTGATTAGTAGGTGCTTAAATTAAAATAAAAACCTTTTTTAAATTATCTACTAAAAGATTTTGCGGAGACAATTCGCTGAAAATGTATATGCAATCATTAATATGCAAAAATTAAATATGAAAAGTAAGTTTATAATAATATTTCAGAAAACCAAAAACACTTTATTGAATAATTACGTGTTATAATTTTAAAACTATAACCTTTTCAATAATCCTATACGTTACACATTACTCTCGCAAAACAGCAGTAAATTTTAAATTATAGTTATTGCTGATAAATCGACCAACGGGCAACGGGGCAATAAGTGGACATCACTGAACATAGATATCTGCAGTTAGTGGGGTTAAAAACGCCTCGCTAACCTGAAGATGAACAACTTTCTTTGCTAGAACATCTACCTTGGGGAAACAAATATTCTAAAAAGTTGCAAAAACGAATGTACCTATTGAACAGTACAGGACTGTCCCGTGTTAAGCCACTAAGGACGACATAATATTGCTTCGTGAATGATGCAATGAAAAAATGATTATTTTATACCCGTCACGGTCGATTAGTACAAAATTCATGAATGAATTACCTAACCGTTTTGATGTAGATATGTGGATGAATACAAACATAAATTAGTATCACGATAATGAAAGGATTGTCTTTCCATTATGAGATATATAACGGAGCGATAAATGTGAAAGAAGCATGTAAGGAAGGATATAAAAATTTCGTACTCGGTGCTCTCTGCCACCTCTCATGCTAAGCCTGACGTGATGGTATAACAACAAAAAAATAAAATAATTTTGATAAAACATACGTTTAGATGACGATCCTAATACGCAATTCCCAATATCCCAGACCCATTTTCCCTATTGACTCTTTCCAAACACGATTATTTTTTAAACAATGCTCTTTTAAATGTTATAACAAGCTTTTGACACTTTCCGAACTTTGTTTTTTAAATGTTTATATTCTCTTAACGGTCAAAGTGTTTTCGTACTTTGTATAACGCTTTGTTACATAGGTGATATGAAGAGGTACAGTCTCTTTAGCAAAGGTTAATTGAGTTAGAAGTAGACAAAATCGCGAGCAGCTCCCCGGTGGCCTCGATCGATGGTAGACGAAGCCAGCCGCGGCCGCGAAGCCTCGCAAGTGCGCTCGGTATCCGGTAATAGGTGAGTTTACTTTACTATTGTTTTCATATTCTGCTTCATTTTCCATTGTTTTTTTTTATGTTGGATATCTGCTATGGTAGATACTTCGTTTAGGTATATAGAATTATCAGTACAGTTGTTCAAAATATCTACATAAATTTGAATGTAATTGCAATTTTGGTTTGAATAATGTAAATGCGCCAGATCGCAGTACGGTGCGGCCGGCCTAGGCCGTCTACGAGTGGCAGCGTAGGCGGTAGAAGAAACGGTGGTCTGCGATCACCAACACGCATGCTCAACGTGGGGATTGTGGGAAAAACCCTGTCAGGATGGTCTCAAGTCCAGCAATGAACTTCAACAGACTTATGATGATGAATGTGTTTCTAATTATGTATTAAAATCTATCGTCTTAACGTGTTTGTTACTCTTTACATATTACAGCGATACTGTACTACACCATCTAAAGAAGATATTATAAAGGGCATTGTAATTACAGTGTACGTCAGAAGTTCGATTCAGTAATTTTATTGTAATTCTAAATAATATATTTATTAAATTATAGCAAATAAATATATAAGATTTATATTCAGATGACTTATTATATAGGTATAAGCATTTAGAGTACTGCCCTGAGCGCGATCTGAGGACATGATCTGGATTGTATGGGTCACAAGTACTTCCTAGAAGATAAGTATATAGGTATATAGGATAGAAATCGTAGCAGAATACTAGTAGTACCCTCAATCAAATTGATCTAACTTTGAATTTTGAATTATTTGTGCTTGCTATATTTCCAACGTTCCCTCAGTCAATATCTTATATTGATATTTACAATGTGAATACCAAAAACACATAAATTTGGTTGAAACAATTTGGTTGAACACATTGATTGGTTTTTTAAGTTTATGTCATGATTCCAAAATGTTTTTTATTTAGCATTATCATATATTACGTTACCATACATTTAGTTCTGTTTTGTTCAATTATCTCAATCTCATCATTTTTTAACGTGGCACTGTGGAAGATAGAAGTTTGCCATGCCAGCAGGTACAAGTTGGCAGATAGACTTCACATGCGATGCATGACGTTATGGAGAAATTCAATGTGTTCAAGTTTCCTAAAGTCGTTTTCCTTCACCTTCAAAACGATTGATATTTAACCTTAAAACGCGGAGAGCTTTGAATAGAAGAGGTCCACCCTACGATTTCAATCCAGACTGGAAGGAGCAGGAAGATGAAATGTTAATCACCAAGCTATCTATCAATAATAATTATCTGTTCGATTTCAAACTTTCCAGACATAATGACTTGGAAATTTTGATGAGATTGAAGATATAATAATCCTATGTCACATTGGTCTTTGTTCTCGTGTACTATCAACAAAAAATTATCTCCGTCATACCTACCTGACTGCGGTCAAGAGAAAAAAAATAATAATAGAAGCGCATCAAATAATTTGATGCTTGACGTTCTCATATCCCACGCAACCAGGGACACTGTTTAAAAAATAATTGTGGCAACAAAAAAATTAATAATCCATATCCCCCGAGGATTACACGACAAACGCATTTTAGATGGCCACACTGAATCGACGCTTCCAAATTAAAAAAGGTTATTTTAAAAAAAGAACGCCAGTACCACATACCTATTTCTATCGGGAATTCCATTTGACAAATTCAAAAGGTGTGATTCGATCGATTTTAACGTCAGCGTCATCTATTGCGCGCAAGTGCTGCCACCTGTCGCGAGGTGCGTGTGAATGCGTATCGATCAGTATTTATCGTCGATCAATGATTTGGCATTAAGTTTAACAATGAACCTCTTGGGGAGCGCTTCTCTGTTTGATACGGATGGACATGTCGCGAAGTTGCCCAGCTTGTTCATAAACAAATATCAATACGATCTGATGATACAAATATTTTATTATTCTCATCAAAGTTGCTTCACGAACTTGTCCACTACATGTTATTACTTGCATATCTTACTTTATAAGAGTGAACCTTATAATTTAGACTTTCTTCATTTCAAGTTACTTCACCGTCATATCATGTAACTTTTGGATCATGATGTGACCAAATTGAAAAAATACCTATCAAAACGGCATCTTTCCAAAATGTCATTTATAACAAAATAAATTTTATTAGAACTCATGAATGATATATCATCAATAACGAAACAGTTATTTAGAGTTTCTGAAAGCTGGACCGCGCGCTAAGGGTTTGATTTTTCCCCTGGACATGTCTGGACACGTTACGGTGGCCCGAAGTTCATACAATTGCATAGTAGAAACTGAAAGTAAGGTGAACTTTGGCTACTCGCTACTTATATTACGTGTCAATTCTTTTAGCATTCCAGTGTTGAATTCGGGATTTCTCTCAGAATGAGAGGGTTAAGGTCCACAGTCCCTAATATCAAAAGTAATGTAATTGTTGTTTCATTGAAAAAGTCTCCATTATATTTCACAATGCTTTTTATTTGAAATATTTTTAAATGTAGTAGGTACATATGTATATTTGCTATGTAATGGTATTCATTGAATGTTATCGCTGCCTCTTTTGACCCTCTAATTGATATTTCTCTCCTCACATCGACGTTTCATAAAAAAATAGACAGAGTATTTTCTACCGTACACACAGATATAAAAAATATATATATTTTTTATATGTGGAACATTCCAAATTCAAATATATAGAAAAATTAAATTCATTTAAGACTTAAATAAAAATATTGTATTCATGGCTACTCATGTGGCCATGAATGCAATATTTTTAGTGTGGTTTATGTATGCTATTTTATTTTGGTGTCGTAGATACATACATATCTACATATGTACGTGTATATGTTAGTGGTCATCTCGTGAGCCGGAAGCCTTAAAACTGGCTTACGTTAGTTTTAAACCTTGATATAATTTATTGCAACTGGCCATTCAATTTACCGCACCCTTAACCATGGTGACGCGTGTTATTAAGTATTTATCTTATTTATGGCAATAAAAATGGCCAATTATGGCATCACAGATGAAATTGATGTACAAAACGAAACTATGTGTCTAATTAGATAATTCAGATAGTTAAAAGTTTAAATAGCTTTCAGGTACATTTACATAAATATTATGGACAAACGTAACGACCCTTCTTTGCAGTTTGTTTACCAACGAATGCTCTGATGTTTGTGCATAATATATGGGTATTCGAACGATCTAAAATTAGCTCAGCATTCCGGGTTTCCTATTACAATTTTTTATGTTATGATCGAGACGAAGAAATACGATGCAAGTGACTAAGAGCCCGCGTTTAAAAGGATTATTCCGTGGCCGCCATGACACTCGAGAGCATCGAAAAAAGAAAAATAATTGTTGGGGATTAGCTGCCAGTGTCAAAGTGTTAAAATCGAACACACGGCGTCTAATTTGACAACGCTGGCCGAATATCTCGCTCCGTGTGATCAAAACGCTAAGAAAAAAATAAATATTTGACAAGTGTGTCACATTTCTGTTGGGACGTGACACCTCGATTCGAAGTTTTGTCGTTGGTGACAGTGGCTTAGTGTGATTCAGTTTTTCAACAAAAATCATGATTGAAATTTCATTATTTAAGCAGGTACCTACATCCATCGGAAACTAACTCGGTCGATGATTAATTCTTATGCGAACTATAGATAAAAAATAAATGTATATTATATTTTTAAATTTTCATAATATTGGTATAACTACCGCGTAGAGCCTCTACATAGCATTTTTGATCGATACTTTCGTAATGTTGCACTTAGGTGTTTCTGCTCATATTTAAAAGAGGAAATATTTAGGTTATTTATTACAACTAAAACAAATTTTATCCAATATAAAAGAACAATAGGACGACTGTATTACCAAAAAAATGTCGGCAGAGGAGTGTAATACACCCTCGTTGCCCCTATTATATGTCCCATGCCATGTGAAGTGAGCTTATTGTTATACTTCGATCACAAATCTAGACTCCAGCTACTACTGAGAATTTCAAGAAAAAAAATCCAGTAATACCTACTTTGTTCGATCCGATCGATTCAAATCAAATACTTTCGCTTCACAACCGCACCTGCAACCATGTCATCATAAGTCAATCATTTTGCGTTATTTTACACAACATTTGTAATATGCGACCGCGTTAGGGGTAAACTTAAATTATAATATCAATCTAAGAATACAAATTATAAACGGCTTTTATAAAACTGCTTCTTACTCATAAATGATCATCATCATCAACTCCTTCATCGTTCCAGCGTTAGACGCGTTTCTTTATTCAGACTATTAGAGGCTACAACTAAGTACATATCGCCCATTTGCGATCTGAGTGTAACATCTTTAAAAAAACAGTTATGAAAGTTTGAAATCATAATTATAATATGAGTATTATAATTTTGTATTATTTATAGACTATGCTATGTTAATATGTATACATATAAATAAAAAGTGTCTGTGATATGAAAATAATAGTTTTTTAATGAGTAGGTATATGAGAAAGTATGTACGGTACATATAAGAAAAGCAGAATTTTTCAAATTTTTATATATTTATAATCTGTTTGTAGCGGGTAATCGCCAAGACAACTGAATAGATTTTGGTTGGCAGATAGTTGATATTATGAGGAGTAATTAACGTTACTGTTCGTTTAATTAAAAAACTTAAAATTCTTAAACAAAATTCTTAAATATAGTATGGTTGGTTCGATTTCCCACGCAAACGAATTCGCTTGTACAGCGAGTTATAAATAAATCAAACTACGTAGGTACATATGTAAAAATTACATTGGCAGTTATTAATGTAATCTCAATGACAAAATCATTGCACATCAACAGAATCGTTTCGTGCGCACCTCAATTAAAAGACATTTAATAATAATTGTTGTTAATGTGTCTATTTCCGACACCTGATTCATCTTTGCCCGTCATAAAATTTGCTACCGTGGTCATTCAGAGGCGTTTAAAAAAAACGTGGGAACTATGGTCCGGAGGTGTCTATTGTCTGTGAATCAATGCAGTTCCGTTCTCTATGAATGAATCTTTGTTGATTTTTTTATGTTACGAATGTGTGCACAGGTGTATTTGTCTATGATCGAATACATAATATCTTCCATTTGTTTGTATACTCTGTAGGTGCGCGTAACGTTTTAAAAGTATTACAAGACTAATCCTTGCGCGCTTTCGAGCGCTCAATAAGTACAAAATAAGTAGGTATTTAAGGGGTGAGAGTAAAATTTTTCACGCGTCAAATAAAATATGTTTGTTAGAATTTAAATTCTCTTAATTTACAACAATGGCGGCTTAAAGTATTTGTTGGGAAATAAACAATGCGTGTAGAAAGAGAGTGATGCATATATTGAGAAAAAGCAGGTCAGGTTTGTTAAAATACACATTTGGCACGCTTTGTCTACCTCGTAAGGCACCTAGCGTGATGATATAATAATAATGTATAAAGTACAATTACTTACCTATTTGCCTACTTGTCTAGACACTTATCCTTGAACAAAAACAATTTATGAAGATTATAACACTTTTTGGTTGAGGTGAAAAATGCTTTTAGTTTTTGCCAAATATATTCAATTAAAGCCAATAATAATAAACGTATTATATGTAATTAAGTAAGATTTATTAATTATTTACACATAAGATTAATCGCGGCCATCACATTCAAATGTATTAACTGTCCGCGTCGTTGCGTTATTTGTGTATAATTGGAAATTATAGGTACCTTTATATCATTCTGATATTTTTCTCTATAATTTAATGTTCATTGCTGTGTTAAATATATTACATATGTCATCTGATTTGTACGCCTACAAAGAACTACTACTTCTGCCTACTTCTTCAGGGCGACAGGCGTGATGTCAAGTTACGTAGGTGTGCCTAATAATATGTTCTTTGTATAAAAGAATGTATTAAAAGAAAATGTCTTCTCTTCTCCTATTGCAACATACGAAGAGACAGACTGGTTTACATTATGCAATGATTACAGCACATTCGCTGTGAGCTATCTTTGTGCAGAATTTCATCAAAATCGGTTAAGCTATTTCCATGTAAAAATATAAGCGAAACAATTTCATTTTTAGTCTTATTTGACTAAGGGTTATGTCTTTCACCCTCGTTCATTCCCCAAAATTAAACTGAGGCGGTAAAGTGGTACTCCTTCCCATCAATGGAACTTGAGGTGATTTCTGCGGTTTCCAGTATACGCCTAAATAGTACACAGGATAGAAAAACTTCAACTGCTTTCCATTAATGGATCTGGAACTAGCTAAGGGATGTGGGCTGTTGAAACATTGGAGGAATGCAAAAGAAACATTGGAGATCGAAACATTGGATGAATGCATACATCATCAACCTTTCTTCGTTCCACTGTTGAACACAGAGCTCCTATAGAATGAAAAGGGTTAATGCAATGGTCTGCCACGCTGGCCAACTGAGAGTTGCTTAACCAAAAAGGTTTACATCTGAAATAAGCGCATATGTACTCGTACAGACGGAATTATTTTAATTGTCAGAGTTGGTAATCGCGTACCTAATATTTATAGCAAATGATTTATTTTATTTTATTAATTTATTAGTTAGTTTTTATAAAACGAATTAAATTAATTATAAGTATGTGTTGACAGCAATTTATCCAAAGCCATTTAAATAAATAAAAAAAAATAAACTTTTGCGTAATTTGGTAAAAAAAATTAAATTAACTATATTAATAAATAAGCCTTTATTACTACTGCTTTAATTCCTCCTATTTATTATAATGTTTTTTCGTTATAAAGCTTATGTTATTGATTATTAAAATTTTCTCTTGTACCCAATTTTCATAAAATTATTTTTCATCGACTTTTATAATATATGAACATACATATAATAACATTTAATCTATTTTACTTATTATTTTTTAAAATGGTTCATATTTTTCGATTTTCATTTTACGATACGATTACGATACGCTCGGACACCTATTATCATTTTCCTGATCAAATATTAGAATAAGAGAGATTAAAGGGCATAGTTCGCCACGATGGCCAAATATGTGTTAGTGGACTTTATAGCCCTAGTTAAATCTATTTAATGCCCGTACTGCGTCCTTTATTTCACTTCGTAGGGATCAATTTGAAAAATTATATTCTCAGTAGCATGTGGTTATTCCTCAGGTTTACATTACATTACATTACATTCCTACAGAACATTTAAAAAAAATTGGTTCAGTCGCTTTAACGTGATAAATAACAGACAGAAATACTTTAGAATTTATAATATTATACGGATAGAAATAAATTGAGTAAACTGAAACTTGTCGAAACCGATACATATACCTATATTTACGAATAAACTAAAAAACTCATTCAAACAGTAACTGGCGTTACACTAGTAGGTACTTGAATGTTTCTGTGCAAAAACCTGAATCAGTCAGTTGTTTTATGTGAAAGTCTGGAATGTATGAAGTTTTGAAATAAGCTCATGAGTGAACATCAGTCGAGAAGGTAAAATTGTTAGGAAAAAATTTCAATACATTTAGTCAAAATCGGTTCTACACTGTAGTTGTAATAACACAGTAGACAAACTACGTATCATTACAGAAGTTAAGAGTGGATTATATGAATAAATTCGTATTTACCCACACTCTACACAGCCTTACCCCGCTCCATGTACCTGAGTGTTGGATAAAAGCTTAAGTCATATTAATATATTCAAATCATTTATTCCATTGCAGGTCCTGCAGTAAAACTGGTTAGATGCGCGGCGGACGCCATTATCGTTTGCTCCTTGAAGTTAGAGTTCTAAATTTAAACTCCCCAGGCGTTGGCGGCAAAATAACAATAAACAACGTGTTTTTTTTTTACTTTTTCTCATTCACCGGGCTCGGGTCTCTCCCGCCTTTGTGACGGCATCCTGCTCTTTTCAGCCGAACCTTTTTAAGGAATAAATTTATTATGTATACTTTCGGGCATGACCAGTAGCCGATTTTAATTGTGAATTATGGGGTTATATTTTTTATCTGTGGACGTTTCCTGGCCGATCGGAAGGTCACCTTTGTGTTTTTATAGATCTGGATTATTTATTTGAAATAGTGTTTTTTAAATTGAATTAGATACAGTTCCTTTGGGAATTAATCGGACGGAACGGCAAAGTATTTTTAATGTTCTATCTCTACAATAAAACGGATGTTGTTCCTCTAAATAAGGAGGTGAATATTTCGGACAGGAAATAGTTCTGATTTTACGAATGTTAGTTACATAAAAAGTCCTACCAAATGATTATTATCTTGTTACTTTACTCAGCCATCCGAATTAAATTCTCGCTTTTATTTCTAAATCCTATTTAATTTAACACTTCGTTGTTGCATACTAACTGTTGAACGAAAAATTCTTTAAAATATTCATTGAACAAAGAAACAATGTGCGTCGATTCTTTGTAGTAGAACATGTCGTCCTCATTTGAAACCCCCCACTGGCAGGGTGCAACCTTAGAATATATGATTTTGTCACTCCTTTTTAAACATTCCTTCGAGGGTTTGTAAGCAAGACGTCCCAATTAAACAGTATTTTGCGATCCACACCTGGTTCGATAAAAAATATTAAAAGAGATAACAAAAAGATCCAAGCCAGGCGAAAATTATAATCGGCAATGGAGCGTGCTTCTTAATCCATCGACTCCATTCCTTGTTTTTTTTTCTACCAACGAGAAATTTATATTTCGAAGTCGACACCGGCTTTACGTCAGCGTACCTTTACCATGTTTTTTTTAACGCACGTAGAAAACTGCAATTGTATTCACATTGAAACCTTTGAATGTTGGTAACATAGGACGAAATAAAGCGTTTTAATCTTTGGTAACCAATTATCTGATGAATATAGTAAATTCTAATACTTTTCGTGATATTTTTCATAAGTAATAGGTATGACTTTGCATGATTAAATGAACAAATTAATTTATTTTTAGCAACGTAATTTAAAAATTCAAAAAAATATGGCTTGACTATGATTAGCCAATTAGTGGTCACTAATGAAATGAAATGTTTGTTAAGATCTAATAGGTTAAAGCAAATTTATAGTCAGACAATTATTTTAATTTTAATTTGCTTGACTGAATAAAATTAAAAAAAAATCCAATTGAAAAATACGGTTATCACCATTATCGTTTATGTATACCTACAATACATCATTACTTTGTTACTGCTATACTACAGTACATTGCTAATTGTACGAGTACTTTACCATTATGTCCACTCCGCTCCTCTTTTATAGCCTCTTGCTCGTCCTCCACAGTCTCCCGCGCCACCTGTTTGATTTATTTATTTCAGGACAGGCTTGCGTTTGCCGCGATTCCGCTAGAAAATAAACGTAAAACCATCTTAAGACAGAGAACGCATGCCTAGGAAACGCCTATCCACCCTTGCTTACTAGGGTCTTACTACGTCTTATGTGTCCATAGTCACAGGACTCCTTGGGTGTCTAGATAAGAAAAGAGGACTCATTTGTACCTCCAATACGTATACCGGCCATAATAACTGCTCTTATACCAAAGGTTTATCAGAATCTGTTCAACTTTCCTCTACTGTGTTTTAATAACTCTACTGTGTGTGGATTCGTTTAAAAAAATCGAGTGTTTTAATGTAGTAATACAATTGGTTACATGCAAATAATGAAAAGACAATGGTGTTGGCTAAAACTGTCCCTTGTTATTTAAAAAAATATTTTGTCTTTGGTTATATTTTAAAAATTAGAATTTTCGGTTCGCAATCGATATCACAAGGAAAAAACAAATGAATCAATTTGCATAGGTAACAGTTAGTGATTCCTTTTAAAATTATAATAAATGAATATGTCATACCAGAGTATGTTATTATTAGCGTTATGCCAATGCTTTATTAGAAAGGGTACCATAGACAAAACGTTCGATTGTAGAGCAGATAGTATGCCGAGACAATTGATAGAGCACGTGGCGACGCGTGGCGGCGGAAAGTGGCGCGTAAATTGAGTGCTCCAATTACGGTGTCCTATTCGAAAGCCATTGGAAGCATTTTCTTTATACATGTTGATGTTTATTTTTCAGAGATATTTTTTAAACATAAACCTTTAAATTAAACATTACTTTGTCAGGTAATGGAGCGGAACTACATGTATTTAATTTTTAGTCAGTATCCGGAATTGGTGTAATTAACAATGGTTCTGCAGCCTTGTTATCAATCAGCACTTATTCGTAACGTAATCTTATTACTCCAGTCCTATTTGAGCTCGACTGCAGGTGCCGGTGACGGCAGTGGCCACTTGCGGTTGTTTCTTGGTTCTCTACTCTGTTCAGATAAAAATCCATATGGTATTACTAATTGTAAATGAAACGATTATTCCTTTAATTTCCTTTTATTCTTTAAACAACTTTAAATAACTTCATACCCTAGTAGTAAATTAAGAAAAATATATATATAAGGCGCTTTATATATAATTTGGCTTTAATTTAATTTCATTT
>DWEC01002174.1:0-12065 GCA_018245735.1 Microceris miodesmiata
AACGAATTTTTTCGACTCTAAAATGTGGCACGTATTTGACTCTGTTGATTTGATTTAATTTTTTTTTGTAAAAAGAAAATCTTATTGTAGAGACTGTTGAACGCAAACTTAACGGCGAGTTATACAGTGAAACTGTTTTTTGTGGGATTTTACGATCGAGAATCTTTAGTGTGCAGTTCACATGCGATTCGGGATAGTGTTTTTAATTTATAGTAACAACATTTGGCATATTTTGTTAATATACTGTTGTGCACATAAAAAAATGTACAAAGAAATAAACATTGCTAAGCCATGCGCAGATGATGATGTCAGATTCAAAAAATGTAACATAATGTATCTAAATATTTTAAAATTGTAAAATATGTATTTTTAAGACATGTTTCCGGTAGCTGTCATTATTAATGTTACTTAAATGAACCTAAATATATAAATCAGATTTATTAAAAAAAAAAACAATTTAGATTTTTATTTCGTATATACATAAGTGAAGCAAAACAAAAGTCTCAAATGAGTGACAATAGTAAGAAATATAACCGCATAGATAAAAAAGAAACAAAATGTTTATAAACAGCGTCACTTACCACCCGCGGCTTCAAAAAACTTAAAAGTAGGGTAGTTATTCACGGACATTTGTCATCGTGGTTCGTCAAAGTATTTAGTGGTACGAGTCCATTGGCCGTCCGGTTCGTGTCACTAATCCCCAGCATTGCATTTGGGTCGAACGTAAAACGGCTATAACACTACTCGGTCTGGGCAATTCGACGACCACGTGGTCATGTCAACTGAGTACATTCCAGTTGGTACAGAGTGACGTTAACCTCCTGAAATACAACTCTCGCGTCCACTGAATTAAAAACAGATACATTTGGACATTAGTCAACGGCAGAGGTTAACTTTGTTTAAGAAAATGGAGTTTATAAACATTTTAGTTGTGTTTTTATTTATCTACAACTGAAAATAGTTCTGTTATTGTAAAAGGTTGTGTGTCGGAAAAATATTGACTCTGTGTTCATTGTGTTATGATTATTAACTTCAATTTTCACTCCAGGTTATGTGGTTTCTATGTTTTTGTTACAGTTCTTAACATAAATAAATTTTAATGCAGGATTTCCCAGGAGGTACTTTAAATGCAGTCTGTCCCAGATAACTGCATTAGTGCAAGCTACTAGCCGTATAAATACAGTCTCTATAAGGAGTGAGTGTAGGAACATGAAACACGCACGGGCCGCCTGCACCTTGGTATCGAAACACATTTAAATATATAATTTTTTCCCCCGCTAATATTTATGGGCAGTTGGCAGGACATTGCCCTAGATTCGATGGGAAGCAGAAAACTATTATTAACCTGAATATTGCTCTTAGTGTAGTAAGCACACAAAACTTTTATTTTTAGCGGATCACGTAAAGGGTAGAAACCATGTGGTACATCTGTGGAGGTGATACGTCACTTGTGTCGATGACCTCTGAGGATGAATCCTCGGTCAAGAGAACGATATACAAACTGACTCATTTTCCTTACGCGAGCAATGAATATCAAGGGAGCGAGCTTTCTGTCATTCAGCACAAATTCACGAGAACAACGAGCTACATTGAGCTAGTAACAAATTGGATAAACATTTCTTTGTATCGGTTTACATTTAAGCCTTATCCATTACAAGTAAGTGCTTCAATCTTCTCTTTTACTGGGCCTTTAATGTCTTATCCATTACGAGCCAGTAAATCAATCCTGTTAGGAAAGATTTAATGCGATTCAAACTTTTAAGGTTTCTGTAATTTTATACACTACGCTCTCTGTATCAGCCTTTACGTAGACATTTAAAACGTTACCTTTTGTCTTAATGGACTTTACGATCAGCTCATTATTCCCATTGAAACAAAACAGAATTTAAAATTGGTAATTAAAAATTTAAGGAAATTTAATAACAGTTATAATTAAAAGCTTCGAATACGCGATAAACAATATTTCCTCGACATTAATTAGAGAGACTATGGCAAAGAAATATTGCATATAAAATCTACATTGGAAGGTACAATTTACTATGTGCTTCAAGGTACGAGTAAATAAGGTTAGATCGTTGTAAATACAGTTCGGCTACAATGTTGCCATGTTAATTGCTGGATAGTAAATCTCTACGAGTGCTGATAAAAACCTCTCGTTGCGTATTTTTACTGGCATTGCTCTGTTTATTCCAGCTCTTGGCGATTATTCACGCAAATATTAATCACTATTTTGCACCACCCCAAGCTGTCCTACAATTATTTGATAGAGGAACAGGAGAAGGAGAAAAGAAAATCTATTTATCACACTTATATTTAACTTTTATTCTTGGTCTTTTAGAGGTCTTCAGGCTCAAAGGCATATTCAATTTTCCTTGGATAGTTAGATAGCACTGTTAAAACCTGGTCAAAGACAATCTTTCCAGTAACAATCCAAAATTATAATCTGCTCATCCCTTTAAGATTATCGACTCATTCCCGTCGAAGAGACTATCGGTTGCCACAGCTATTAATACAAATCATTTTCAATATAGTCAGAAAATTAGTTAATAGAGCTTGAATCAAACGTCAAAAAGAGGTCTTCTGTAGCATTTGGACAAACCTTGAACGTTTATTTATTTAAATCAGTGCGTTCTTTATTTGAAATTTCAAACAGTGACTGGAAACAGACAATGCAAGTAGCGATCACCTCGACATTGGCGCGGGTGCGTGGCGGGCGCGTCGCTATTTTAGTAACGCACATCGTGCGCGCGACTCGTTTTTCATTTTCGGCGCGCATCGGAACAAAAGATCGGTAAACAAAATATCTGTATCGCTAATACGATGTCCACACCAAGTTATAGCCCATTATCGTGTCTACGCATTCGTATTCTCTACAACTTTAATATGTGAATGAATGGAATGTATTTTCTAGTGGTAAAAGACGCAATATCATTCAGTCACTATGTTATTCATAATATTATTCATTATCCATAGATAATGCTTGCGTTTGAATGCTTGCCTATTTAGCACCTTACGGCCGCGAAAACATTAAAATTGTTAAAAGCTGGATGCGAAAATTGTTTAGAAATAACCAGTGTTTCTGTGTTAAAATGTGTTGTTTGGAGGAAAAACTTTATTTTTTTCTTTTCTCAGTATCAGTTACGAAATAAATACATATATGGCTACGAAAACGAAACGAATATTTCTTTAAAAACGTTAACTTCGAATATTTCTTTGAAAAGCTTAATTTTGTAGATTGAACTGCAATATTGATCGAGTTAAATATATTATTCACCTGCAATCATTAAATATTTTGAAATTAGTTTACGCCTAATACAAAACACAGCGGGAAGCTGCTGGATTCGGGAGGCCCAGGATCGGAAGGAGTGGTGCCGATTAGGGGAGGCCTATGTTCAGCAGAGATCATCTAGAGGCTGACGATAAGATGACCCCTAATACATATATTTACTGCAGAAAATGGCGGGAGAAACGTGGATTTATTCTCAGTAATTCCTGTCACAAATCTGTTTTATAATTATTTATTAATGATCAAATTTCTTTATTAATAATCAAATATTCCGGGCTGTAGTCGATAATAATTAGCAAAAGAGAAGAATGTGTCCAAAATATCCTCAGTTTTGAGGAGTTTGGCATTTAATGAAAACGGTTACTTATATCATCATATAACATTTTATCGTTCACCATTTGGACATTGATCTCCTTTAAGAATGAGACGATTAAGGCCATAGTCTGCCACGCTGGTCAAGTGCAGATTCGCAAACTTCACATATCTTAGAGAACATTTTTTTTACCTACTCATATTTTTTTTTATTGTCTGATATTATGCACATACATATTTTAGACAACATACGAGAACAAGTACATACAAACACATTAAAAGACATTATTTTTCTACTCTCGACATAATTATACGTTGACATTGGGTAAAGCTTTATCGGAGTCAAAGAACCTATTAACGCTTAAAAACATGTTTATTTTGATGCTGAAATTTTCGTGAGATCAGTAAATGAGTAATAAACTTTATAAAATGTATATTTTAATTACAATACTGCTTGAACACACGACTGTGCAGAACTTAAAATGATAAGCAACATCACAGTTATCTGAATGTGGATGGACTACTAACCTCCACTGATCAATGAGTTATAACAGTTTTAACATATCCATATTTGGATCAACGGTAGTCATTCCAGATTTTTGGAACAAGGATGAGTAGGGATTTAAAGGTAACAATTAACAACTTGAGATATCTATCCTAGGATATATATCTCATCTTGGGATAAAAGACCATTTTTATCCAAAAAGGACAAAGCCTATGGTAACACGATGGCTGATGAATGACATGTGTATAGAGAAATATCTATCAGTATCTGTATACTTTTATTCACCTACACAGAAAACAAATACTTGTTCTCGTCCCAGAAATATGTTTCTAGGCAGGATATCGAACCTACGACTCCAGGTTCAGTAGTCCGTTTCATTAACAACTGGACTAACGGGCCAGTCAATTGATGTCGGGTTCAAAACGATGTACTATTTAGGTATTTATGTTCATAACGCAAAAGGAGTGAGAATACCCATCTTAGGACTACGACTTTCTTTGTCTTTGTATGTTACATTTGCGATGGTAAAGTGGTAATTGTTTGACTGATCGGTATTATCGGTAATATACCGTTCAGTCTTTGTACATTTGACCACGGACCTTCCAAAGTAGGAATGGTTAAGGTAATTTGTCTAATTATGTTACTTTTACTCTACATGTCAATGAATTTCTTCTTTGTTACAATTCTTTTGTTCCTGTAATTTGATGGAGTTTTAAACGGACAAAAATAAAAAGTAATTATTACAGTGAAGTGAACGGGTACAATACGAGTCCACTGAAACATCGAGCTTCTGATTTCTCAGAGCGATAGCTGACCGAATTCGCGCGTTAATTCCTCGCCAACGATTTGTCCGTCCAGTTTTAATTATATCCGCTGTGTTCCATTTTCGCGCTTCGCGACGCGACCGAGCGTTCCGTTGTTGCTTCCGCGAGTTGATGTGAACGCGATCGGCTGTCGATGCCTGATCGACACGGGTTGACGACACGAAACAGAACGCCTATTTATTTTACCCGCCACAACGGCAGGCGGGAAAAATAAAGACTCCTGGGCTTAAAACCGTGGACGTATGGTACAATGCCCTCGCACTTTTGCGTATACGTTAATGCATTTTTGTTACGTTTTATAAACTTTCATAATTACTACTAATTAAGACTAATACAAAAAGAAAAAGGTTTGATTAAAATCTTTTCATTTGATCCAATCTCAAAGTGTAGTAAGGAGAACATAATCTGTAATATAATAAACGCGTTACTGGTTTGAACATGTCCAAGTTAAACATGTTGAGAAGCTCTAGCATTTATTATAATATTTTATTACAGCTCGACCGGTTTTTGCGATATCTCAAAGAAAAATCAGTGGGTGTCCGAATTGCACTCGAGCGCATAATTCGTCAAGTTCCTCTGAAGCCATGGCAGCGTAACGGCTAGCAGCTGTCAGCTCAGCGGGGGACAATCTCGCCGTTATATTGACAAAACATTTTGTTTTCACTACACAGTGTTTTATTCTCGAGTTAATAGCGGGCAAGTGCTGGAGCGCGATCAAACGGGATGTTCCGTGCTCGTCAATTAGGTAAAATCGCACATTTGGCAGCGTTCCCGAACAGTTGTTCTACTCCGGTGAGTACTGCGCGTTTGATTCGCAGAACGACGCGGGCCCGACCGCGTCCATAAATGGCGATTTGGACTTTGAGGTCATAAATTTTTTGGCATTTCCGGCTGCAGCGCAGAATGAACTCAAAGCACATTTGTCAACTGACTATTTGCGAAACAAGACAATTTTGTGAATGAATGGCAAACTCGGTTATAACAAATACGCAAAATCCGTCCCATTAATAATCCTTTAAATATTTTTAAATGTGGCAATTTAACTTGAAATAAAATTTCGTACGGTACTAAATCACAACTCGACTAAATGTAATAAAACTTTGACTACATTGAAATATGTAAAATACTTTTGTATGAAAGAGACATAAAATTTTAATTTTAGTGAATGTTCGATACTAGAATATCAATGCAGTATAACCTAAAGTTGTGACTAACGATCTGAAGAAGGAAAGAAAATTATTCAACTGTCAATTACGAGCAGTAAAACAAATCTTATCAGCGCCGACGACTGTCACCGCTCCAGTTTCTTTCATGAACGGTAACTAACTGCTAACCGTTCGTACACGCAATCAAAGTGACAGAAACAGTTATATTTGAAGCTTCCAATTGGTGTGCGGATGGATTTATTTTATACCAGTAACATTTATTGTTACAGGTATCCTTGACAGTAATGTCTTCGTTATATTGATGTTACTGTTACAACCTACGTTTCAAAATTACGTTTGTACCGCGTTGCATACATCACATTGTAATTGTCTGTGTACATTCGCACTCAACGGATTAATATGTCAATTAATAGTATGTCATTTTTTTAATATTACGTTTTAAATGCATGTATTGTTCTCAGCCAATGTAATCTATAATGTCCTAACCTAAGAAATTATGTTATTAATCAATTATGATTAAAATACAGTTTTATAAAACAATTATGATTTTTTTATGTACATAGGTATTCGTAGGTATTCGTAGGTAACGGGGATATGTGTATTATTAATAAAAAATAAACTGCCTTGAAAAGAAGTATTACTATTGACTTTATAGGTTTTTTATATTCACAATAGCTACAGCCAAAATGGAGAATTAAAAACAATCGACTCACGTGATTTACTATAATTATTTCGCGCAAAGGTAGGTATGTTTTTATTGGGTCTAGGATTCAGTAACATTTACCACGTATTTTACCATACCGTTTCAATAGTGGTAAATTTTTAGCATTAGACTAATGCTTAGTAAAATGCAGTGATAGAAAATGCGAGATAAATTATACATAGTACATATGTCTATAAAATATTGATGACTGCAACCGACATATCACATTTAACAAGACAAGTTTTTAACGGCAAATAAAAAATCCTTTGTTCAAAGGACGATATTTACAAAATTTCAGTATGTAGGAGTGGTTCAGTAGAGTAGGAGGACTCAAGGCATGTTCGTTTATTCATTTGAATAATGAAACACAGAATATTTATTCTCAACGACAAAAAATTTGGTTTTTGTTGCTTGAACAATAATCTTTCATTGTTATAAGAAAACATTCTTTAATATGTTTTAATAAGTAATTAATGAAATTCTAATGTCCTGAAACTTTTGTATTAATTAAAAGGATTCCTGTTAAAAGGTTGCCTAATATGATTTATTTTTATTTATTTATTCAAAGTAATTTGTTGTGGGTCAACCACAACTCATAAAAGAACAGGTTGATTCAAGCCTTTGTAATAAACTATATTAAAAGTAACTTTTTTTTATAATAACCATATAATACAAAAGTTTAATAAAAAAGTAACGTTTTTTTATAATAACCATAATGACCATAATTAATATTAAATTTACCAGAAATCCGTTTGTCTAAACGCCGGGTCGCTGCAGTAAAATGCCGCAGGTGTTGTGGTAGTGTAGTTTAAAAAAAACAGTGCTATAACCGACTTGTTTAAAATAGCTACTACGTTTAATTTGAAAATTTTCCCACGTAATTAATATATTTCAGTCTTATTTTCGCTAGTTTGCAATTGAAATATCGATCTTGTTGAAACATTTATCCTGTAAGGTAATAAACAGGTTAATGAAAAAAAAACTAAAATAAAACTTTAAAAGTCGGATGAAATCGATTAATGTAGCCCTTGAAAGACGTGTGGCCTTGCATTCACTATTTTGGACTGTGTCACTTGAGGTACATAAATATTACGCTGTCTTGGTAAAAATGCGCATACAGTTGCCAAAAGCGAGAATCGAAAGTTGCATCCGGTTGGCAAAATCGTCAACTAAAAGTTTTCACTGTGACACAACTGGTGAAACGTAGAAGTACGCACTCCTTTGTCTACCCCTTCGAGAAAATACAAGCTTGATGTTATGTTATGTTAAAAAGTTTTCACGAGGACAAACCTATTGGTTAAACGGTTTATTTTGATAATAAAGTTAGTAATAACGGAAGTATAATACTTTATAAATGTAGGTACAGTTTTTCATTTTTACGAAAGTTATCACAACGTGTTCATGTTAGATTTTTTAAAATATCTTACGCGATTCAGCCAACACCGTCCGAATTTAACTATAACTATAATAATAAAAATTATAGCATTTATGTTCTTGATCTATTAAATTATTGCTCATTGAAAGAATTATATACAGTGGTCAATGTGTAAAAACTTTCGATAAGAACAGTGTTATGAAGCACAATAATAAAAATCAAAATCTACGTTTTACGGAATTTGTGTTGATTAGAACCTATAAAAAACAGAAAATTCATTTACAATTCTTTAACCGCTATTTTCGACTTAGCACCCTTTTAATTATCCTGTTTTTTTATTATGCACTACATTACTACATGACCTAGCGGCAAATTTCCTTTTCAAAATGTACGCCTATTACATACGTCAAGAGACAAACAGGCATATTTTTTGGCGCCATTTATTTATACTGGTCTTAAATACTTAGTAAGAAAGGTTTTCTTCATGTTTAATCCATTGAACTATGTATACATTGCTAATCTTTTATTGTTTGCATGGACATTGGAATTCTAAACAATGCAATTACATTGTCTGAATGAAACAGTGCATGTATAGAATTTGGCAAGATTTGGCAGGCTTTGTGTTAATGCACCTTTTATATGTATAAACAAGATCATGCGTAGTTCTACCGCATTTTGGCTTCAGTTAAACACACGTGAGGTAGATAGTTTACAGTTTAGAACATAATAAATAAGCTAGTATTTATCAATTTGGTACTACACACATTTAATGTCAGTAATTGGGACATCCACTGTTTGGCATCAGAACTAAATTCGGGCGGGGATATCGGGTATACGGAGAACAGATAATAAATTAGATGTACACAATAATATAAATTAACGAATTTTGTCGGATGAAGAAACATGACAGTCTGTCAACGAACCATGAATAGTCAAAGCTGACTAAATAAAAGTATATATATGGGTGCCTAAAACTAAAATACGTAAAGCTAAACCCATAAATCTATAAAGATGACTGGTTGATCGCCGATAAAAATCGGTACGCGCATCTACCATAATTTTTTATAATTTTCCCAGAGATGCAATCATACGCACCAACGTCTCGAGACGTTGATGCCAAGTAAACATGACAATAATTTTGCGGTGCCGTAAACTTTAATTACACAATTCGTAAACATGCAAACAACTAGAAATATGGTTAATATTTTGACAGGTCATGCTGCAACACGTCATTGCGTGTTTCCTGTTGTTTTCCGAACTGGGTTAGACGTTTGCCACAACACACATGACTGATCGATGCCATTAATATGTTTGTGATGGTACACTGTATGGTTTTGTACCAGCAGCGGCTATGAACATCTAAAACACAAGTGGCTCAGACGCACACATTAATGTTCACATTCGTATTGTGAATAAACATCGTAATGTAGCAGATAAACTAGGATGGGAGCCAAGACGAAAATATGCCACGACGCGTTTTTCCATTGGATTTTGCGCTTTTGAAACGGACAGTAGTCACCACAAATATTCATTGTTAGTTCACAAATGGAATTATTTTGCTAACTTATTCCTGAATGAATTTGACACTGGACTATGGCTGATTATGTAAAGATTTTGAAACTCTATCACTGTCTGTCAGAAATATAAATCTCTAAATGATTTTTACAACAAAACTGGGTGTTTTTCTGTACAGAAATCACTGTTGCATAATCTGAACAGAAATTGCTTTGTAGTGTGTCGCTGTGATCAGTGTTAAATCCTAGAAAGTATGATGGTTGTACCTATGTGGTGAAGCTGTTCATTCTGAATCATATGCTGTTTGTGTTTGTCTTGCAAGGTCACACGTGGTCAGTGTCCATATCACGAGACAGGTCGATGCACACTCGTCAAGGTGGATACGGAAATTTTCATTCAACCGCCCGTTCTATTTACATCGCCACAAATTTTAAGTGGCGCGCATTGCGCGCGCACTTCCTTCACTGACGTATACCGAATGGACCTTCGCGCGCCACCAAACTGCACACCACTCGACATCGATGATAATGAGCCGGCATACAAAGATTTTACTCTCAGCATTGGCGCTTTGGACAAGAAATATAGCACGTCCAACACCGCCGCTGAGTGTATAATAGAAATGAGACCGATGCATAAATAATTTTGAGATTTTTGATCGCCGGGAGATTGGGCGCGGTGGATGAGGCGCACCCAGTATCCGCGCCGGCGTGCAGCGGTGGGCGGCGCGGGCGGCTACGAGTTCAGGATAACGCTAGTGTTTACGTCCGTGTTCACTGTCAAATGTGTTATCTGTTATGTGAGCAGGTGCGTCTGCGCTGGCGTCGGCGCGTGCGGGCTATTTGTGTCGCGTCGGTTACATAAAACAGTCGTGTTCGTCCTCACCTCCTCTATCTTGAGGCTCTTGCGGACCACCTTGCGGGTGACCGCGGTCTCGTATGTTTCCTCGATTGTCTCCGCCATGGTTGCGATTCGCGGGCGCAGCGGGCGACGCGCGCGGCTGTTACGGCGGTACTGAGCTGCGCCTGGTTATTTTTAGTTTTCAGTCGCCGGTTGGCGTGGTTTGCCGGACTCGTTTTAACGACCATAGGTCTCGGGATTTAGGGTGTCGAGAGTTTGGGACACTTGTCACGAATACAAGCTTATTGAATATCCTGACGGAACCTTTGTAGGGTTGTTCAAGTGCAACTTAGTCTTCCATCAGCTGCGCTTTGATAATATTGTAAATACTGTTTGTTCCCTATCACACATTCACGAAGCTTAGGTATATATCAAGCTTGAAAACGAGATGAAAAGATTAATGCTTATTTAAATAATGAAATATTTTCCAAATACACTTGTACAAAATCCTAAAATCGTGAAACAGTTATAAAGGTTTTACCTTGAAAGTTTAAATGATTCTTTAAATTTAGGGCATATGTTTTTGACCACAACGGCACGCAACACCTATACGTATAAACTTGCCTTAATGTAATAACTATTTATAGCCACAATAAAACTTAAAAAGTAAAATACATAAGAATATTGCATTAGACAAACAGTTTCTGTTACTTATCTGACCTTTCTGTTATTCCACTATTGGACAAGAGTGTCCTCTCAAAATAAGAGAGTTAAGACCATAGTGTGCCACGCTGGGCCAGTGCGGTTTTGCAGACTTTACTCATGCAAGCATTAGAGAACATTTCCTTTAACTCTAAGTTGTGTAGAATTCCTTACGACGTTGTCCTCCACCATTATAGCAGTTCACAATACATTATCTACCTATGTACGTATACTGCACACACGACGCATTACGCGACGAACAACTGCAACTTGTAAACAAATACGTCTTGTAATAAATAGCTCATCGTCTGTTGCCCCGCCGCTGTCATTAACCGGTGAATGATTTTAATTTCCTGTCAAACACTGCCAACAAAATATTTTCCAATCAAGAATGACCTTAATGCAAGAAATCGAAATATTTCTCTCAAGATTTGACTAGATTCTATCCGAGATTTTCCCAGAGCATTATGACATAGGGTTCTTCAAGAAAAGTGCGAAGAGAGCTCTCCCTAAAACCGGCAAAGCGTTGGCCACTCCTCGAGTGTTGCAACTGTCCATAGGCGACACCGACCAGGTGTGTGGCCCTATGCTAGGCTACATATTTAAAAAAATATTCACCACTTGCTATGTGTCAGAGTGTAATGCTCTGGAATTACAATATGCATATCCAGTATATAGAGAAATTACCCAAGAATATTGCAACCAGCCCTTTCATATTTCGTGTATCTATTGTTTATCACAGTGAAATTTGGTCTTGATTTAGGATGCGAATTGAAAAAAGCGGTCAAAAATATTAGATTCTCGCAAAACATGTACTTAAAAAGCAGTGATAGCCTAGTG
>DWEC01002175.1:0-12064 GCA_018245735.1 Microceris miodesmiata
ACTTTGCGCATTTCGTCACTTCACGTAGCTGGAGGGCTTCCTAAGCTACGTTTGCGAAGTCGCGGTCTCCACTCCTGAACACGTCTTATCAACACACCATCAGCTTGTTTTAATTAATTGTTGATATAGGTTTACCCGCCGGGGGTTTTGTCATGGTCCTCGCATTGGGCATACGAGTTCATCATTATCGTTAACATCAGTATGCCAGAAACCACCGCTGGACTTACGTCCAGCGTGGAGGTCTACGCCTCCCCTTGAGAATTTTTGCTGCTAGTCCTCAAGCTGCGCATGCGGGTAGTAGAATTTAAATGAAACGAACTGGTAAAGGAAGGGAGCGTACTTATCAAACGCCACTAGAACACTTTTCATTAAGATAACTGTAAAATGGGTGCAGGTATTACAACCGTTTGCAATCCATTCCATGTATTATCGATGTGGTCGGCTCCGCCACGCTAATTGTCGAACTCGGGGCATGCGGGACATTATATTGCTAGTTGCACTTGCAACCAACCACCCGTTGTTCAAGCTAATATCTATGAGCCGACGGACACGCGGTTGTTTCTAATAGCTGATTTAAACAAGCCTTACTCAAGACTATATGTAATATGTAAGCCCATTATAATTTAAGTAGGTACTTGATTTTGAACACACAGTAGGCTATCTATCAAAGGTATCCATTTAAAATATCATCATCAGCCTATTCCCGCCCACTGCTGGACATAGGCCTCTCCAACGGCACCCCACTGAGCTCGAGCTTCAGCTCTTCGTATCCAACCACTGTCAGCCATTTTGCATACATTGTCACTCCACCTGAAATATATTAGAAAACAATGTAATATAAAGACGTGTTATTCAATATTTAATTAAGTTATATTCAAGTCGTTATGCCCCGCTATAGAACCGATATGTATCATTAAAAAGGTACAAGAATAACGGTCTCTGTCATATCCATTTACAGTGACAGATGAAATGTGAAAGATTCGGCAATTATACGGTAATAAATCGGTAATTATCGGTAAATGTACAAGTAGGTATTTATATGTCGTATAAATTTACTTAATTACTATACCATTTGATATGTTAAAACTCATTGTGACTGGGGTCATTGATCTACCTACGTATCTTTATTACCCCTCTTGTGGGTCTTCACAGATAGAGTTGTATTTTATAGCAAGGCATATTACGGTATATTACAATTTATTTTGTATAGTAACGATCGTGTGACCGCACTCGTAGCTATAATATATATTTCATTTTGGTGTCGTCAAAATAAGTGAACGTTTGTAGGTATATACGTGCTTATATAGCATGGCGTATATTGCGAAAATAATGACCGCAAAGGTATTCATTATAACATAGCTATCGTTTGTGGTATTTTCCTGTTATATAATCTTAGAACGCAATACTTTAATATATATTTCAGGTCCGTCTGTGAAGATCTTTACATTTACAGTATCTACTTTTAAAAAGATAATTGCATACCTACTGTAATATGTATTTTAATAGGTACAACTATTTAAAGTAACTGTCATCTACCAAATATTTCAATAAGTGCATTTGAAAATTTTACTATTAAATGTTTCGTGAATATTTATACAAATGATTAACTCAGGAATGAGCTGGGCGTAAGATAAACAGGTTTTTAATGACAGTGATAGTGCTTTTATAAAACAGAGGACTACTTTGCTTAATTATACAATAGGTACTTGTTTTTTTTTTGTACTTGTTTTTTTTTTAGCCTAGGAAACAAGTAAACCGGCTACCTAATGACAAGTGGTCATGTTTGTATGTCGTTTATGGAGAATTGCAACGCCTGAGGAGTGGCCAGTGCTTTGTCAGCTTTGACGGACACATCTCTTTGTGCTTTTCTTGAAGAATCTTATGTCATAGTGCTCCGGGAAAATTTCAAACGGAAGCTTATTTCCCGTTTGACACTTGAGCGGCAAAAACGAAAGAGCGAACCCAACTGCGAAGGACCACCGCTAGGCCAGCTGATGTGGATGCAACCGAACAGATATCTGTTAAAAGTGATAATATTCTTTGTAATGTATATTCAAACGAATTTGTTCAATTTATTCAGTATTATTATCGCCTATTTTGTACATGTCCGTTGCATTTTAGTTTAATTGGATGTAACTTTTGTTTTATTAATTTACCTGTAAATAAAAACTACTGACATACCACAAAGCGTTATAATTTTAAAATGAACAAATAAAAATATTACAATCCTTTTTACCTCTTCAATATTGTAGTTGATACAAAATATTTCAATGCTTATACATCACAACACTTACAGTTAGGTATTTTTAATGAATTTAAATATGGATAATGCATTTCTTGTCAGCGTTTTAATGAGAGTACGACTACCACAATTATAACCTTTTACGTCTTTTTATACGACACGGAGGCATTATAAAATTAAAATTCGTAGCGCAAATAGCACGTCATAAAAACTCAACAAACTATTTTATCGCTTAGGAGATATCAGTCACGTAGTCTCTACCTACTAACCGAAAAGTAAATTGTTAAGCACTTCAATTATTACATATGTAAATTTCGTAAAGCATTAACTAAATACGTGAACGTTTGCCAGGTTCAATTGTGAGCTATTCCTCATTGCGTTTTATAATTACAGCATTAAATGAGGCACTAGGATAAAATTGCGTGGCTTTTAATGATTTCATTGTTAAGCAAACTGGTGGTTCTTGGTGCCTACAAGTGTTGACAAGTTTGTATCTCGCGAACGTTGTGAGGGCAAATACCACGTTAGATTGACGTTGTATGATATAATTTGTTAAATCAAACAGCTTACAACACATTTGTGTACCCATTGGTGAAACGTTCACATTGCGTGCACCGAATACAATGAGTTAGTGTACCAACATGTCTACGATGTGGACTGAACGTAAACTTAACTTTACGCAGACAAATGAATTTGTAAATATCAAATGAATGTTTCACTAGAATTTATGATTATAATATAATTATTTCGATTAATAACAGTCGTCAGTTTCATTCACTGTGTTTTTGATAACAGAAATATATAATAAGTAAGTAAAGGCTATTAAAGTTATATAGGTATATGTTTCGATATGAAACTTGTTAAACCTGTAGTGTATCATAGTAAAATGAGTTTCACGTTCAAGGTAATTTCGACTACATAAGGACCAAATATAACTAAGAATTGTACGGCTCAGATTCATCATTCACTCTTCTATCATTTTAGTATTGAATAATGTCTCTTCCGAGAGTATGAAGAGTTGGGCCACAGTTGAACTATCAGTCACGAAAAATTGTTTGCATAAACCCTTGAAATTCTGTCCTTTGACTCAATTCAAATTGTCACCTTTATTTTTACGATAACAGTTAGGCCAATGAGTAGAAGCAAGAAACAACTTTTAATTATTTATTCCTTAAAATTTTAAATGAATTTCTCTATCATCTGGCCAGTACCATATATAATATTATTTATATATTTAGTCACACCTAAAATAGTTGTGAAATTGCTACATTTGTGAACAAATTATTAATCGTCCCTAATGTTCTTTTGGTAATATTATAAAGTCATTATCAAAGACCGTCTATAAGAAAAATGTTATAAAAGCCTGCGATGATATAGCTTGTCAAGTATCTTGCTCGCATAATTTCGATAGGCGTTGTAGCTTTACCAAAATGTTGGATTTATCACCCAATAGATGACTGACTGTGGCTTTAACCCTCTAAATATGAGAGGAGACCCATATTCCAACAGTGGAATGATGTATGGGTCGATTATTATTAAAACAACATAAGACGACTTAACTTCCTAAGATCATTCATTTATCACCTGTGTTCAATCTCATTCATTTTAAACAGATCCATTTACTGCGCACAATTTTTAGTTTTATGTACGCAAACATGTAGAAGAAACTTATTTACATAATAAATAAATGCATTAGATGCATTGGGTCTAGTATGCTTTATTATAAATTTACTTGGATAACCGAATAATCACATTAATATTTTTTTTACTGGTAATGCACTTGAGAATTTTAAACTATGTGATATTAAGGGTGGCAACATTTTTGCTATAAATAGAGATGTTTAAAAAAGTTTATCGATTTTAGAATAAACTAGCGGTAACCATTATGTTCGAGATATACGTTTCATATTTTATAATGCAAATAAATGATAAGATTACCTCAGCAACACTTAAATATTATCAATTTCAGTACAATATATATTTTTAGTTTGTAGAGTATATATACTTTTTTTGTACGTTTGTAGAGTATATATAGTTTGTAGAGTATATATAGTTTATAGAGTACTTATAATATTGACGTTGTAGAGTAGTACACTTCTAGTCTTTAAGCAGAAAATGGAATTGAAGTCAGAGCTTTATTCTAGACACTCTTATTATCTCTGAACGGTAATAAAAATCGATACAGTAACGATCGATTTTGCAATGTACACACGGACTCAGAAACATAGACCCAGAAAAAGTCACTTTAATTTAAAATCTAAAAATGTTATATATTACATGAATATGGCTACTTTAAATAAATCATTGCTGTAACATTCGATACAGCTACTCGAGCAATCGGACATGTTTTAGTATGGACGATTCGATAACGATACTGTCAGTGTCAATTCGTCAACACACGTATACTTACATATCTATGTACTTTACGTACAAATTGTACCATAAACATGTGGGGTGCACGTATAAAAAGGTCGTGCTAGTAAAATTTGACTTACTTTAAAATATAATTCGAAATATGTTGTGTAAATAGTACTTAATATATAAATTAATTACTTACTTAATAATAATGATTCCGGGATACGGTGCTGTGACGCAGGCCCTTTTAGGGACCCTTTTGACTTGGGGCCTTACAGCTATGGGTGCCGGTTGCGTATTTTTTATACGAGGAAAACATGTAAGGTCTTTTTTACGGTCTGTTAGTAGTGCTGCTATGTGTCTATGTTTATCAACGCGTTTTGTTTTTCAGAGGAAGTTACTTGATGTATCGTTGGGGTTTGCTGCTGGAGTGATGACAGCAGCGTCGTACTGGTCGCTGCTGGAACCCGCTATAGAAATGTGTCGAGAATCCGGGATGTACGGCGAAAATGGACAGTTTGCATTTATACCAGTGGCAGTCGGCTTCCTTTTTGGAGCGGTCTTTGTATTCGGCACTGACAAATTTTTGGACTATCTCGGACTGAACTCCACAAACATGATGATGAGTGAGTTATATTTCCTTTTATCTTTTTAATTTTTAAACATGCTAAACCATTTGGTTTTCTAACTTAGTTTTACTTGTTAGCAACCATGTTCTAATAGAGCAAGAAGAATTTAATATAACTTTCGTACACGAATTTGTGGGCTTGTGTGACCACTCAATACAAAGTAGTGTTTATATCTGTGTGATATATTCATTTAAATCCAATAAATGAAAAAAAGTTTTAATTCAAAGTGGAAGTAAAGTTAATTTTTTTATGTTCTAAATATTGTTAAAAGCATATCAAAATATTTTAGGGCTCATTTTTACTTAACCTTTAAGATCCATTGAATCACAGCCATCAAGAAAGTATACATATCATACTTGATATTTAGTCTGAGATTGGTTCGATGAGGTTAACTTTCCGTACTACACATAGACTGCCGTCCAATAGAGATCACTTTGTTTATTTGTCATTATATATAATGAATAAACATAATTGTCCACAGTCTGCACACTATATGTTGTATGAAAATATACACTTGACTTACACACAATGAACATACATCCACATCACTTCACTCAACTGTGATTGAGTGCTTGCTGTATCTATTCTGTGTGTAACACCATTTATGTAACATTGGTTACTTAATTTACTGATATTTTCATAATGATATTATCAAAAGTATTTTACCAATGTACTGTGCTATCAATAAGGACTAACATAATCATTACTTCAAAAATATTTTACCAATGTATTGCTATCTGTTATTAATGCTATCAACAAAACTAAAATAGTAGTCAATAATTACTTACTGATGTTTATCAGAGATATTATTAATACTAAGAATGGAAGGTCTGATGCATTATGAATTTAGAGATTGTAGTACTAGTCGGGACTGATTGGGAACTTTTAAAATTGTGTTGAATTTATACAATGCATATTTGTTTTTCCTTAACCAAAATCAGTTTTGGAATTTCCTTATTCATTTTCAAAAATCTCAGTATAACACATTTAACTTTTATATATATTTTATTTTTCCTGTTATTCTGACATCTTTGTCTTAACAAATTAGTGTTGGTATTGAAAGAAGTTATTTGATAATCTTCAAAAATTCCAGCTATGAACTTAGTAAAGTAACTTGTGAGTAAGTCTTCCAGCATTAATTTTATATATTTTTTATTGACTTAGTTTATTATTTACTTAGTTACATTATTGACTTAGTTAACAAATAATCAATGTGTATTATATGCATAGAATATGTTGGTATGATATAAATAAAATTGTACACAATCAGTATGTACATTATAAGTTTCATATAACTTCATTAATATCATCCACTAAGCAATGAAAATTTATATTCCTAGATTTTCATGTACATATAATATTATTGATTATAAACCTGTTAATTAGTGGTTGGTAATTTCACATATGGAATAACTGAATTATTGATTAAATAAATTTAACTTGTTTTGGTAAATTGTGGAAAAATGTAATGTAACATGTTTAGAAGTGGAGATACTCAATAAGTATTATTTATTATGTAAATTATATACATAAGTATGCATATAATTAAAATATTTTGAATAAATACATATGAGGTGCATATTATTAATGGCATAAGATATTTCTATACATTTAGATGCTATAAATCATTATTATACAGAATGAAATGTAGAGAATAAAAAAACAGGAGATTCAATGCATTCACGTTAGATGACTATTTATACCTTTTTACTTTATTGTATAATATGTTGCAAATCTCAGCTTAGGTGGGTTCCGTTAAATGTCACTTATTAGCATAAACAAGTGGTACTGGTTACTACATAGGCAAATATTTAAATTAAACAAGACTTTTCAAGATTATCTCATTCTTATTTTAAACAGAAAGCAAAGCATAGACAATGAACAAATATTTCATTATTGATAACAATCTGTTATTGTGGAGATTTTTTTTTTCTATTTAAGTGCATGAAGTGTGTTATACTTAAAATACTTGAAGATAATAAAGTTTATTGTCTTGTAATTACACCACTTGTGTTGTTGAGATCTCATATGATACATTTCATTTTGTTGTATAAATGAAATATTATATTCTTTGCACTGAAAGACTGCTTTCTTATCTGCCGACTTACAAATTTTATGCTACTGAGTTGTACACATGTGTGGCATGGTGTGCTGTTATCTTTACAACACTCAGTATTTATATCATAATGCATCAGTTAAAATGTAGAACTGATGTTACTTCGGTATTTTATGCACCATAATTAATGTAGTGAGACTCAATACAATAATGTTTTAGTACATTTTGGAGAAATGGTAGCAAAAATATTTCTTGGCAGTTAACTTATCTTGTTCGCTTGAGGTTTTTGTCTTGACATCCTTTTTTCTGTATTGAGTAAAACAACTCTGCAAATGTGCTGCCATGAATTTACTCAACTATACATTTGTTGTTTACAGTATTTGTTGTTTAAAGTGTTATATGTATACAAATTTGTATATAGTTCTATAGATTGATGATCACTACGTCATGTTCACATTAGATGTCTTTTTGTCTACATATTGAAATTAATCATAAGTAGCCTGACAGATGGCAATTATAAATGAATGTTTAGTTTCTTATTATATTATATCCATTGGGTATAACATGATAAGAAACCGGACAGGCATTTATATTGATAAATGCCTGTCCGCTTGGTCATGTGGTTGCTAATGTTACTGCTGATTGACAAATGGTTTAGTGTGTATACTACACTCCTCTGCCTATCTCTTCGGGATTTACAGGAGTCATTGTTACACTTTTTCCAGTATGACTAAGCTCTATTAGTATATTTTTGTTAATGTATTTTGCCATTCAATATATTCAATACACTGTTTTGCAAGTATAATACTAGTTTTTTGACCACATAAAATAAAAATTGCTTGCATGACCATTCTTTACTTTGATGAAATAGAAACAGACTGGTTAGCAATATTCCATAATGTTATTGTAAATTGATCTATGGTGTAAAGTTCAGAATAAAACCTTAAATATTCTAGTAACTTTGTTATGAATTGAATTTAAGGGCCTTGTAACCAATAAATGTTGTTTTGCTTGACAACATTTTTATTTGAACATTTTTAATCTTATTTTTTGCCATCCTTGACCCTTATATGCAACATTAAGAAGTATCCAAAAAATTGAATCACTACTTATTTAATATTCTTGACATTGTCTATTGAAATGCACAAAGTTTTTTTATCATGATGAATCTCAAATATAGTTTCTATTTATAGTTCTATATTGTTGCAATTTGTTAAAAATTCGCCTGTGCCAAATTAAATATAACAATAATATGAACATTGTAACAGAAATTTTGGATATAGTTACAATATCGAGCTTGATTTTCAAATGTTAGTTAATAAATCTTGTTATGTTTTACAGCCATGACAAAAACAAAGGACTCAAAAGAGAAATTAGAAGATTTGGAGATGATGACAGCGCTAAACAGGAGGCCATCCAATCCTACAAGTGTAGTGACAATGGAAACACAGCCTTTGGAGTTTGCTGATTGTATCACAAATCAACACACTGCCCAGCGACGGAGAGGGCACCACAATTCTCAACACTCATTGGTGAGTATGCTTATAGAACTACAAGCTATGCGGGCAGCTATTGATACTGCCTGGACTTCATCTATGATAACACCACTACATCTTAATTCTCAGTTAATAACAATATTTTTTATTACTTTTTGCTGCCTACCATATTATGTTGTATTCTTCTATTTTTTTTAAACCATGTAGTTTGCAGCCAAGTATTTTTGTATTTATCATTATTATTATATATAATCAGGCAGGCAGTTGAGACAACTGATGGTGCCTGTATCTCGCTGGTACAACTGGTTTCCATTTTTATTTTGTTGTACTGTTTTCGAACCCAATGGTACTTAAATTGATACACCAACACATGATACTTTTCAAGATATAACACTTTAGGTGGAACAAAATCAAGTATTATCCAAAAATAAGTGATATTTTAGATTTGTTTAAAATTACTCTATGCACAGTAATTGCAGGAAACATTAATGTATGGTGCACTAAAACATGATGCATTTCAATATGATTGCCACTTGAATAAGGACAAATTCTGACATGTTTCAATTCAATGTAAACCTAGTGTTACATAGCACTGGCTGATTTGATACTAAAACCTGTTTCATTTCAATATCAAAATTTGATGGAATATTTAAATATAAAATAAAAAAAATACAAAATGAGTCAATAGAGTTTTATTAATACAGCAATTGAAGAACTTATATGTATTTTCTTGGACGTAAAAGTCTATTTGAAAATTCTAGCTATGTCTGGAGTTGCATCTATGTTTGAAGTTTGTGTAAAATCATTTAAAGTAATTGGCAAACTTTAAATAGTTGAATTGATAATGCGTATGATAAAACAATACTCGGGCATTCACCTGTGAAATTACTGAAAGTTGCCGAGTAAAGCAATTAATTTATTTCAATCAGCATGTACATTTTTTTCACTGCAAGCAATAGGTGTATTATATCTGCATCATAGTTAAATATACTACAAAAGCAAAAGTACTCACATACACATATATATCTATGTATTTGTATGTATTATATATATGGATATGCTATTTACACTGTTTTTGTACTTGTTAATTTCTATTTAAAGTAGATAATATACAATTCATTTGAATTTACGTGTCTGGTATAATCAAATACATAATTATTTTGGAAGTATCATTGTTCCAAAGTGTTCTTATTGTAGCCACAAATGTAGTTTTTGTAAAGTGAATACAATATGTAAGGTGTAAATCAAACAACTGACTGATTGATTCAGTGGTTAGCGAAATAAACTGCTGAGATGGAGGTTATGGGTTTGATGTTACTTGTATAATGAGCCCAGGTATTTGTCGTCTCTGAGTATAAAGAAATTATCCAGTTTGTTGTTATAGAAAGGTATTTGAATCTTACATCGTTTTTATTATATTAAGTTTATTTGTGAACTTCTTGTTGTGCTGCATGGGATTGTGTGGTGTGTTTATTTTAGTACTATTGTTATATTATGTGATTGAGAATACAGTCTGCTAAACCATTAGCCTTCTGGCTCCTGCATATCATTGTTTACAAAGATGACATTCATTTTAAAATTAAGTATGACTAATTCACCAAAACAGACATATCTTCTTCAATATTATAACATTAATAATAATTCTTCATCAATGTCTCCTTTGTGACTTGTTTATGTGGTAA
Source organism: Microceris miodesmiata (assembly GCA_018245735.1). Lineage (NCBI taxonomy): Eukaryota > Metazoa > Arthropoda > Insecta > Lepidoptera > Hesperiidae > Microceris > Microceris miodesmiata. The sequence goes on from DWEC01002175.1 coordinate 10,461, forward strand.
TAAACAAACAATTTAAACTGCACTCACAACAAATAGTATTTAACTTTGAAAGTGTGTCAAATAGAAAAAATATGATACAGTGTTTATTGTATATATTTTCAATGTAGGTAAGAACACAAGAGCCAAATGAATTGTGCTGTAAAATGAATAAACTTGATACTCGACGCGACGCAGATGAATCAATTATATTTATAGAAGTTTTTTCTTGTATTTTAACAGGAAATTATTTACAAGGCCAAATTTGTTTATCAGATATTCACATTGTTTATCAAAATGTATGTCTGTAGACTATGTATGTTTGTGTCCAGAAAATGTTTTGATCCCCATGAATATACTCAGGCTGTTTCAACTTTAACAATATAGCAGAAGTGGGTCAGGTCTGTAAGGTTTGAGATATTTGACATTTGGTGTTCTGTGCATAACAAGTAAGAGACCTGGCTTCATGTTAATATAATTATCATAGTAATTCAACAATTTTACTACTGAATGTTTCGTAGGATATACATGATACATACATGATTAATTCTATTCTGTTATTTATGAAAGGTTTATGTGCAGCAGTGGTCTGAATCAGGCTGAAGATAATTTATCGATGTATAGTAACTGTTGTGTTTCTTCAGCTGAGGATCATGAAGAAGGAGCTCAGATGGGTCTGAAAATATTCAGGTTATTCAATAAAATCAACTGAGTGAAGTCTGTAGATCATTTTATCAATTCTAACAATATTACATGTATGTACGTACGTAACGTATCATCACGCCCGTAATCCCTGAAGGGGTAGGCAGAGGAGTGTAGTACACCCAAGTTTCACCAGTTACATTTAAATCTTATGGAATAGGCGGAGAACCTATTGTTATATGCCGGGTACAAGTTTGTCTGTTTATGTTTGTCTGGTTTTATTTGTCTAACAGTATATTCATTTATTGACGTACACAATGCTACCAATCTAACAATCAGTGCAAAAACTTCATTTAAACTGCAAAATACGTTGATAACATTATTATACGTCCAAAATTAGCCACAATTATGTCATGAGAAGTGTTTAAAGGTTACAATTGTAAAAATAATTTTGGTCTAAGCTCAGAATTAGATCTTGAATTTTGAATAAAAGGCGATTAAGGTGGCTAAAAAGATCTTGGCCAGACTATAGATAATTAAGAAATTCAACAATGATAGGAAATTAGTAAATTACACCCATCTGTTTAGTAAATAAATTTTATATCAAAATAAGCTCTACTTATTGCCTTACTGCGAACAAGATTATATAGGGTTGTTTGCGAAAAATTTGACCCAATGTCAGTTGGCGAACGTTAAAAGCAAAATTTTGATGTAATTGTAGATATGCGACAAGATTTCCTGTTTATAGTTGGTTGTTACGTAGTTACGTAAATGAGGATCGATATATACATATTTTTTTAATCAACTCATTTATGCAAGTGCGACTGCCGTTCGGGAGGTAGCGGGTTCTATTCCCGGGCCGAACACTACAAAATTTTCCAATTTAGGTTTTCTAGTACTGATTCGGAATCTGGATATGTGCCCGATGCATGGCAATAGACTCACCACCTATTCCATAGTGGGACGTAAACGTAACCGGTGAAACG